>CM021104.1:326569480-326622962 GCA_007115665.2 Sequoiadendron giganteum
AGAGAGAGAGAGAGAGCTAGGAGGGGGAAGGTAGAGGGGAAGAGGGGAAGAAGGGGATAGAGAGGGAGAGATAGAGAGTAGAAAAGAGATAGGGAAAGGGATAAAGAGAGAGAGAGAATTAGGAGAGAGAGAGGGGGGGGAAGGGAGAGGGGAAGAGGAGAAGAAGGAGAGAGAGAGAGAATTTGGAGGTAGAAGGGAGAGGGGAAGAAGGTTCTGAGAGAGGGAGAGAATTAGGGGGGAAGGAAGAGGGGAAGAGGAGGAGGGAGAGAGAGAGAAAGAGAGAGGGGGAAAGGGAGAGGGAGAGAGAGATAGAGGGAGGGACGGAGAGAGAGAGGGAAAGAGATAATTTTTAAATATTTTATATTAGTGATACTAATTAGTTATATAATATTGTATATATTAGCTTAATATATATATATATATAAATATTTATACATTAACTACAATATATAAGTAATGTATAAATATTATACATAATAATATAATATATTATATATTATACATAATTATGTAAGAGATTATCATAAGTTATATATTATATATTGAATTATAAACTATATTGTATATTCTCAACTAGATATATTAAAATAAACTATAAACTATTTATTGCAATTTTTTAAATCATATATTAAAAACTATATTATATTTTTTAAATTATATATAAAAAAAATCGGATATCTAATTTGTATATTGCAATTTTTTAAATCATATATTAAAAACTATATTAGATTTTTTTAAATTATATAATTTTTTTTTGGATATCCGATATGTCTGACACAAAACCTACTACCTAGGGATTATCCTTAGGTTTGCTTCAAAATTTGCCTAGGACATGCCAATCCTAAGAAGTCAACACAAAAAACATGTTTAACAGCTTACCTTGTTTTTCTAGACTTCGCCCATGTGGCTAACAACTATTTTTTTACCCTAAATTGATCAAACAAAAAGGGTTTTTAAAGGATATTCTCAGCTTTCTACCAATATAAATTATGCTTTACTTTGAATTTAATAAATAATTATTATTCATTTTCTATTTGAATTACGACTAAAGTCCTAATTGATAGGCTGATTGAAAAACATCTATATCTTTCAAACCGTATCGCATTTTTTGAATCCAAAACATGTGTCACATTCTATGCTTCGCATACTATAGGATTAAAAAGTAAATTTGAATTTCATAAAGTTTTGACCAAGTTAAGGTGGTTAGCCATACGAGGTTTTATATTTTTTAAAATTTGTAATAAAAAAATCATGTTTAACTATTTAATTGGAAACAAAATACAAAAAAATACGCATCACATTGGGACATGATTCCTCTAATTATATCTAAAATATTATCATTTTATTGTGGTTAGGGTGGTTAGACAGACACCTACTTCTTATTTTTCCCCTAAATTTTCAATACAACTGCATTGAAATTTCAAATTTTCACCATTTATAGATTTTATTTTTTTAAATATATCTAGTAGTTTAGAAACTACATTCAATTTGCTACAGATTCTATTCTTACATATTTTTGAAATAATATAGATAACTTATTCATTTTTTTACATCAAGTTGCCTAACTCTGATTTTTTTGAATTGTCATTGCCACTTAAGGGCTTGTTTTTTCCATGATGATCCTACACATACGCAATTAAAGTATTATTATTTGTGTTTGTTGGGATTGTATTCTAAAAACTCACCAAGATAGGATGTGTATGAGGATTAAGGGGTCATTTTGGCATAATAATGTGTTGATTAAGTGATGACAAGCCTAGGAGAGCATGAAAATGTTTTACAACACTTCGTCACAAGGCTTGGAAAGGTGTAAAAAGAGGCTAAAAGGCTCCAACATCATAGGCCAAGGTCCAAATGAGAAAAAATTGACAAAGTCCTCCCTTTTTGGCAACATAATTACAATGATAGGAGTGATTGAAATCGAGCCTCGTAAACAACAAAATAGAATTCCCATTGACATTAATTTCTCTTCAAAAGAGAAAATCAAACATGCACCTAATGGTCCTATTTACATAATGAGAAAAATCGATGACATGCCCACTGCTAGGATTTTAATTGATCCTTTCTACGAAGAGAATGTGATCATAGAGGAACTATTACATGCCAATGGACTTGAACTGTAAATAAAATGGGAAAAGAGAGGGATATCCTTCTTTCCTATTCTATCTAGATCATTCAAATATGTCCTAGGAACCCTAATAGGATTGACTATCAACCTCTCAAGGTGAGCCAATTCACAATTAGGAGGACTTAGGAGGGGATTCTTTTCAGCTTTAGGGGGTTCACCAACAAGCAAATGCTTGGAAAAGACAATGTTGGAAAACATAATGTGATACGGAAACAACCTAAAATGAACTAAATGAGAGAAAAAAATACTAAAAATACACAACACCAAGTTAGAATATGTGTACCTGGGAAGTTTGGAGATTTAATGAGGATTCTGGAGATGTAAAAAAGTTTCCAAAATATGCCTTGGAGGACTAAGATGCCCAGGACGACATATTAGTCATGCTGCTATTTTTTGGGGCAAACACAAAATCTTCGAATGCCGAAACATAATCCGAAAGAATCTATGAACATTATGCTATGTATGAAAAAGATGCCCAATATGGCATATTAGTCCTAATCTAAATTTATGGAGTTTCTGAGTGTGATCCCGAAACCTAATATTTGAACTTCCTTCTTCACCTAGCTTATGGATCTGCACTTGCAAAAATACCTACAAAATAAAGGAATTTGGATTGATTTCTTATGGGAGTTTGTCTTGGTCAAACCTCTTGTTTGGTAACTAAACCTTGATGAAAAGAATGAACCTGAAAATGGAAATGTCTGTGCCCTAATCTTAAATGTATCTAAGATTATGCAAGCTATGATATGAAGAAACCATATTCAAATTTTTAGAATAAGATCCCTAAGATGCAAATGTAAATGACCTATAAAGGAGATCTCTAATCACCCTAACAAGTCATAAACATGAAGTATACCTTCCTTAGGAAAAAAATAGAGCAATAATTGAAGTTGGAATCAATCAAGATACAAGTCCTTAGGCTTGGATAAATAGCTAGTTGCATCTCCAACCTAGAATCTCTCATGATCCACAATAGCCATCCATTACTAATCTTTGGAAATGCTAGATCTTGACTTGGAAAGACTTGAAAAATCTGCAAAAACAATATAGAAGGCTACTCCAATACTCTAAAACTTTCATCAACTTGCTCACTTAGCTTTTACTTCTTTTCTTCTTGCTTACTTATGTGAAAAATGGGTGGGAATCTTACTTTTATAGGCATTCCTACCTAATAACCCAAATATTGTATCTCAAAGGTTGAAAAAAGGTCAAATTAATTTAAATATTTTCATTTCCTACTTTTATTTCATGAAAACAAAGCCCCTAGGACTAAGATGCCCTAGGTGGCATCTTGGTCCCATAAGGCTTAAATTTTTGGTTCAAAAGGTGGGTTGCCAAGATTGATGGTTGTTTAAGGGTTTTGGTCCGGTTTAAGATTAAAATGTGCCTCGAGTTGCACAAAAATGGATCTTAGGGGCCCATAATAAGTGATCTAAAGGGGAATTAATGCAAAGGATGCTAAAATAGGTCCAAATAAAGTGTGAAAATTTCAAGGTATGCATTTTACTACACTATAGAACTTACTCAAGATAGATATGATAAACTGATAGGATGGATTAAAACGCATGTTGGTTTTTCTTGTGCTACGAAGGGGATTGATCACACTCCCTTTACAATTAGGACCAATGAAATTAAATGCATCATTCTATATCATCTCTAATTTGGATCAATTTCATGTGAAGTTATGCTGCAATGACTTAGCTCCACGAAGGTGGTCCCATCTATTGTCCATAAGTGCTTAAAGTTTCTAGTCGGTAATGAAATATTCACTATGAACCAAAGTGGCCTTAGACCTCTATCTTCCCATGAAGATTTTTCCTTAGACTATTTTTGGCCTGAGCCCCTGCAACCTATAAGACCCTGTGAGGTCTTCCTTTTCCTATCCTACCAAAAGTTTAAAGAAAAATGCATAGAAAATTTATCCCTTGAAGTTTTTCCTCCTCTGCCTTATGAAGAAAACAATATTGAACTTAAAACCCTTTCAACTAACCAAGAACCATCCATATAAAATCCCTTTCCTATTTCCTACAAAAGGCCAAGAGACAAACAAACAAGTCTTAATCCACCTCCTAAGAAAATTTATAAACCCAAAGAGAAAGTGGTTGGAAAACCTCTCATGGTTTCTTTCATTCTTCCCTCACAAGAAGAAAAGGAACGTATGGTTGTAAAATACAACTTGAAAACTATAATTTAAAATAAAATAAAATACTAGAGAGTGTAGGCATAGACGTCGTGCTATTGCTTGAAAGATTAACAAAGAGAACAACACATAAATTCAAAATTCGAACTTGAAAAAAGTAATAAACAATGAGTCTCCTCCATTACTAGAACCAAAAGATCCTATGTCTCCGATATAGCAAGGACCAACACCTTCTATGGATACTATCATTCATCTTCCTATTGTGATTGACTTGGATGACGATGAAGAGGCTACTAAAATTGATGAGGAAGTGGATAATGAGTTGAATTTTTTATTTTCCTCTTCCATTAGCTTCAACAATAACAACCATGATGATCCTCCTAAAACGAGTGATTATCCTAGTACAACATTTGATGTTGTCCCTTTGGCTAGTTGCTCGCATTTCGCATATATTGAACAAGACTAGGATGCAGATGACCTATTGGATGGTTGACTTCCATGTGTTTTACAAGTATTTTTTATTTCCTTTTTTTTTTCTTTTTTTTTTGGTTGGTTGCATGTATATAATTTGATCCCCCGTATTATTGTTTTCTCTCTATGTGCATTCCTCTATTCATACCTTCATTCTTCTATATTTTGTAACTTTTAAACTTTTCATTGGTCTTTACCTTTCATTTTTGTCTTGTTTTTTCCTTTTCAGGATGACGCAAGGTGTCGAGATACCCAAGTCTCTTCCATGTTGACCCAAAATATTTTTCATTATCTTTTCTTTTTTTCTTTCATGTTTGTCTTTTGTTTTCCTTTTGGGGATGACCCAAGGTGTCAAGACACCCAAGTCTCTTCCATGTTGACCCAAAATATTTTTCATTATTCTTTTCCTTTCATGTCTATCTTGTGTTTTCCTTTTGGGGATGATGCAAGGCGTCGATACACCCTATGTCTCTTCCATGTGGACTCAAAAGGTTTTTCATTTGTTTTCAATATCTTTGTTTCATTATTACATTTATATGTGTATTTGAGGAATGATGAAAATTCCTAACTCTCTAATATCATTTCAAAAAGATAGATACTAACCCCGAATTCATAGATCCTTTATGTGTTTCTAGGGGGAAACCCTCTTTTCTCTTTTTTTTCATGTTTACCTACTTTAAAGTAATTCCTCAAAATATGGTGTTTAACAATTTATTTAAATAGGGGTCATACGTTGGAATTATTTTGGTATGATTTCATTTGCATTTTTTTCCATGTTCCTTGATGTGGTTTTCTTACTTCATGTGATATGTATTTATCTTTGTGGTGACATTGGGAGTGATGTCCTTCAAGAGCTTGATCTGTCTTAGCATATTATATTCCTCTTAGTAGTGATGCAACACACTACATTCCCTAAGTTGTGAATATTTTATCCTTTGAGTGGTCCTCTCTTGGAGACATTAGGAACAATGTCCCCTAAGATTAAGACATCACACAAACTAAGCAAAATCCCTTCAAGCATCCCTCTTTCTTGCTGCATTCCATTTTTTACCTTATTAAATTCATGGAGGTAGGGATTTGATATGGTTCCTTGGGGCTCACCTAGTGGATAACTAGCTTCACTAGCCCTTGTGAGGATACATTTTTTTGTCCTTATCATAGTCATGGGGGTATGACTTTGATATGGATCTCTTGGGGCTCACCTTGTGGACAACTAGCTTCACTATCCCTTGTGAGCATGCATTTTGTTTGCGTAGTGGAAAACATGTTCCACTTGTAAACCATTTTTGGAAAAAAATCCTAGACCTGATCCACAACACATTAGATGAATAGTTGAAGCTTGATTTGTAGCTTTTTTATTTATTCCTTTTTTTTTCCTTTTTCTATCTTTGATTATGTATGTCAGAAATCTATTTATGGCTTCGTATATCATCCACAAGTGTGTTCCTTTAGGCCTATGCTAGTCTTTCATAGGATCTTAATCCTGGGGGCTTGGCCACCCTCTTGGTTATTGTCATCCTATCTTACTAGAATTCATACATTTCAACCCCTCTTGATTGCATGGTTGGCTACTTTAGGGTGAGATTCAGGCAATTCCATTCTCTCACTAAAGTGGGGGATAAATGTAGTGTGGGAAAATACATACCCTTGCATTTTCACACTTGTTTGGGCCCACCTTTCTTTTTTATCCTTATTTATTCCTTAAATGGTCCTATTTTTGCATCCACAAGCCTAATAAATTATATCTTTTTATGGCTAATCCCGACAAACATGAAAGGATAAATGATAATTTAATGATTTTCTCTATGTGTCCTTGATTTTTGGATTGAGACTAAGATGCAAACTAGGGCGTATTTATCCTCCAAAGGTTTTGGGACCCTCTTTTCAAAAGCATCTTAAAAGGCACCCTTTTTGGATTTTATTCCCCGAGTTTCAAGCCTCAAGACTAAGACGCCACCTAGGGCCTCTTAGTGCCCCTTAAGTTCTTTTTGGGATTTAATTTTAAATATTGGTGAGATGTATCCTCATTTAATTAATAATTTCATATGTCAGATTGTTGTGGTGTAATTTGAGGATATTAAGCATGGATAAGTATAAATACAAGGTTCTTTCACTAATTTTCATCCTAAGTATTCATGATAGAATACTAGAAACTTGAGTATTCATGAATTATAGAGAATTTCTAATCAAGAGAGAATTCAAGAGAAATTCATCAAGAATTTGGAGCCGTCATCAATATTAAAGCATCATATCAAAGATATTCTTGCACCATGTGTATTTTTGAGCTAACATTTGTGATGTAGGGTTTTGATTCAAGCAAACAATTCAAGTCAAGATCTACTAAGAATTCATTCGATTCAAGAGTTACATTCAAGCTACCACTTCACACAAATTTGTAAATTTCATAACAAGGCTTTGGTGAGTTGAAACATAACAGTTTGTTCATTAATTATTTCCCTTCATTATTCCATTTCATTCCAAGGCTTGATTACCAACAAGGGGTTTGACCAAGGCAAACCCCCATTTACTAAAAAATCAACAAGTTTTTCCTCTCTTGTATGTTCATGTTTGTAGATTTAGGTTGAAGACTTGAAGATCATTTGAAGTTAAAAGTTGTAAATTTGCATTGCAAAGTTGTCATCTTCACAGAAAGTCACCTACAGGCCAGATCTAGAAGTTTTAGGACCTAAGATCTGAGAAGAAGGAAGTGCAAACCTTGGACCTTAGGATCACATTTCAAAATTGCAGAAATTGTGATTGGGAATAAGTAGAAAGGAGGGTGTCTTAGTCCTCCTAGAGGAATTTCATAGAGATTCTTTCACATTCTATTTTGGCATCCAAGGATTGTGTGTTTGCCCAAACAAAACAACAATACTAAGAAGAAATTAAGGGCATCTTAGTCCCCCCTAGAATATTTTGATGAACTTTTTGTATTTCCAAAATCCTTATCACATTTCTAGACTTATCAAGTACATATATCCTAACTTTATGTTACTTAATTTTGTCATTTACACTCGTTATTTGGCTTGCATTACTAGGTTTTGTGAGTTGAATGTCAAGTTGTCTTTTCCAATCTTTTTCTTGGTGGTGAACCCTTCGAAGCCTAAGGAATCTTCATATGTCTCACTTGTTGAGAATTGAATCACCTTTATGTTGATAGTCAATCCTATTTGGTATCTTAGGTTTCCTTGAATGGACCATCATCAAAAAATTAAAAAAAGGAAAATTAAGGATTAGGGATTCCTTTCTTGTATTGTGAGTCCATTTTCCCCATATTTTTCCTACGGATCAGTTGTAATGTGTTTTACACATTCACATTAATTTTAGGGAATTTTTTAAACTAAATGGATTTAATTGTGTCTTATTTTTTATGTTGTAAGGTGTTTCATTATAATTTCACATTAATCTAAGGCTTTATTAATTAATTGAGGTTATTTTGCCTTAATTGGCTCCTTCAATTCAAATCCAATCCTAATTAAATGAAAATTTTGAGGGATAAAACTTGGCATTCATAAATTCCATTACACAACACTAAATGTTGGAAGGTGTGTGTCCTAGGTTAGTGACCTACAACCCATTCGCCACATGGTGAATGGGTCCTCTCTAGGTCCTAGGACCCTATTGTTACATGACATTTCACATTTCTCAAAGTGTGTCCCAGTTAAGTGAGCTAGGATGAATTTTCCACATGGCGAATACATCCTCACTTAGACCTAAGGCCCCTCTTTGAAATATGGTTTTGGTGGTATTTTAATGATTAAAAATCCAAGATTTGATGTTGGCTTGTGATATTTGAATTTTAGGATTTAATGTTAAGATATGTATAAATACAAGTTTATTTCACTTAGTTTCACCTAGAATTTTGAAGTCTTCAAGCATTATAGAAAATTTATGAGCAAGTGTGATCAAGAGAATTTCTAAGGCATTCAAGGGTATATTTATAGAAGAATGTTGCAGAAATCAAGATCCATTTCATCATGTCAAAGGAATAATGCATCATGTATGTTGTTGAGCTAATGTGTTGATGTAGCATTCAAGATCTATCAAGGTTATTCAAGGAATTATTTCTAATCAAGTTCATGATCAAGATCTACATTCATTGGGGCCACTTCATGCTAGTTTGCATATCTACAATCCAAGGTTTCAAATAAGGTGTGGTGAGTTGTGACACTACATTTTTTCATTCATCATTCCTTTATGAATTATTTAATTTCAAGGTTTAATTCCCAAAATGGGGTTTGACCAAGGAAAACCCCTATTCCCTAAAAAAAATCATTTTATCTCCTTTGATGTGTGATTGCAGATTTTAGGTTGAGGATCATTTAGAGAGAAAAGTTGCAAAAGTTGTCAAAGTTGCTAACAAAGTTGTCAATTCATGGAAATTGAGCTACATGATTTATTTTCATCTTTCCAACAATGCCCAACTAGGATTTGGGAGTGTAGACTGAGAAGAACAAAACCCAAAAATAGATTTTTCAAAGCCCTAGCTAGGACCCATTCACCATAGGGCGAAAGAGTCCTCAGTGATTTATTAAAAAATACTTTTTGCAATAGGTACACAATATTTGACCCTCTTAAAACCTTCCTTTTGATTGTTATATCAGTTAGCTTTAATTTTTGTAACTCATTTACACATTATTACTTACATATTGAATGAAACTAGGAGAAATAGGTTAATCATTTAGTTTTTATTTTAATGAACCCACTGTTTCTATCTCATTATGGTGAACTTGACCTTTTGAGCATTGTAGTTTTTTTAATTTTGGAGTCCTTTTCATCCTATATTTAGATCTTGCATTAATTTGCATTGAATTAGGTCTCATTTAGGGTGTCTAGTTTGCATTCAAATTTGCATCTCATTAAGGGTCTAGGATTGCATTCTTTAAATTTGAAAATACAAAAAAAAAAAAAAACCATCTTGCATATCATTTACATCATATAAACTTGCATTTGGAAATTAAAAAAAAATTGCATATCAAACTAGGTCTTTTAGGTCATCATTTTGGACCATAATTTGTACTTGCATTCAATGATAACTTTTTAAAAACCTCAAAAAATGATATAAAATCCTAGTGAATATTTCATTTCTTAGGAAAAAATATTAATTTGTATTGGAAAATATTAATTTTTTTCAAAAAAAAGAACTTTATTGGTATTTTTTTTTACATCACTAAAATTTTGAAGAAATTTTGGCGAATCTTGAAAAATAGTAGGAAAATGCATCAATTTTGATGGTGAATCATCCAATCCAAAAATAATTCTCATGGAAAAGTAGGGGCCTGGGAGTGAAAATTATTGATTGGTTTAAGAGGTAGACTATAATATTTACTTGCCACGATTTTTTTCAAATATAATATAATGGCCCTCATTTTATTTTGCGAGGTAAAATGTACCCATGATCTGTAATTCTCATGGGGCTCAAAATTTATTTTACATCATTGATCTAACAACCCTCATTTTACTCAACAAGGTAAAATGTACCCACAGTCTATAATGCTCACAAGACCTGAAATTGTAGGTCCCATGAGAATTACAGATAATGGGTACATTTTAGCTTGTGGAATACAACAAGGGCCATTAGATTATATTATAAATTAATGGTGTAAACTATAGATTAGAAATATGGTCCTAAAGCAACTAATAATTATGATATACTATTGGTGAATTAATATAGATTTCTACTATAATTTATAAAATTTAGGTGAATCTAATATAATCATGTATCGAATATTGTAGAAAAAAATTTAGTTGATTTTTTTAATAAAATAAATTCTTTGTTGATTTAAATAAGACTCTAATAAAATTCTATAAAATGTGGTGATTCAAGTTACATTATAGCTCAAAATATTAGCCAATTTTAGATTCCTAAATTTTAACTATTAGCCAATTGGAAAATATTAGCCACTAAAAAATTCACTGCTTACATTTCATATTGCATTCTATAGAAAATAAAAATGAATTTGGTTGTAACACACCTAAATCTGAAAACCACTAGAAAACACCTAAAAATATGTGAAAATGAGTTTCAAAAACCTCATCTAGGACCCATTTTCCATAGGGTGAATAATTTCATGATCAAGTCCTGGTCTATATTTCTGGCCATTAAAGTCTTCATTTTTGTGCTTCTATTTTCTACTTTTAGATTTTTGTTACAATTTGTTGAGTTTCTATTTCATTAATTTCACTATATCTAGCTTAATTTAGTACATTTAGTGCATTATGTGATTTCAAAATTAGATTTACAAGACTTCATTTTTAGGTTTTCCATAGTGTAATCAGAATATTACCTTGTTTAGAATCTGAAAATTTGGATTTGCATCCTGTATTTTAGGTCATTGCATTAAATTTTAAGCCTCTTTCCATTTTAGGTTTGCACACTAAGTTTGTGAAACTTGTATGAGCTTTACAACTTGGTGTCTTATTAGAAATACTATTGTGAGATGTAGTTCAAGACTCATGTCATCCCACAATACACCATTCATTGTGGATCTTGGGTTTTCTAACTATCTTTCTAATAGTGTTGATAATCAACCCCTTATGGATCATATCATGCATACCTCATTTCCCATGAGTTCCCTTCATGCACATTGCTTCCTTTCCTACAACCAATGTGCATGATGTTGTTCATTTCTCACAATAAGACACAAAAAGACTAGATGAAGTCCTAGAAAAGTTACAAGACACTATTTTTACTGAAAGTATGGACATTAGTATGATTCCTACTTTACACAATGTAAGGAAAATGCTTAAAACTAAAAAATAAAACACAAATTTTCAGTAGCCTCAACTACTTAAGACTTCAAATTTGAAAACTTGATTAATTTTTCCTTGCTCTTGAGCATAAATTCTTGTGATATCATGTGAATCTCTTTCTTGTCTAGTGAATAGTGATTGAAAGACTTAGCTTGATAGGATGCATTTCTAATTTATATTTTTTTAGATCCCAAAATCCAACACTTAGAATTTGAATTTAGGACCTTGAAATGCCTCCAAAAACATGTTTAAATTTTAGTTTGTGAGCATAAAGGGGACCCATTCACCCATGGGTGAATGGGACCTAACTTAAAGCTCAAGACCTAATTTATCTTAGGGCACTAAGTTGATGAATAACATTTATTCAATGTGGGTTATAGTGTCGAGAAATAAATAAAATATGTCTTAGGATGCATAATAAAGGGTATCAGGGGCCCATTAATGAGGTTTAAAAATGCATAAATGCAAGGTCACTAAAATAGGTCCAAACTAAGTGTGAAATTGTAGTTCTCTTCAGGGATAACTTTAGTGGTGAATCTTTGCCAATTGGCAAATTCTAGGAATCGGGCATATCGAAATTGGTGAATTTACCATATCCAACAAGGTGTTCAAATAGCTAGGATTTCATGAACTATTGGTCCAATGCATGTCCATTCGCCAGTGGCTTTTTTTACGATGCATGTTTAGGAAATAAATTTTCCATAATAGACTAGGCGTTTCTAATGTACCGATTAATATTTTCACCTGGAATCCCAGGGAGCATGTCATAAAACACCAACATATTCACCAATACTATTAAAACAGCATTATATGAGGACCCATTTCACCAATTAAAATTTACAAATAGTTGCTTGTGAAGACCCATTTCGCCAATTAAAATTTATAAATAGTTGCTTATGAGGACCTATTTCGCGTTGAAAATTACAAGGTATCGTTGTATAAGCACGCGAGATTTGCCAAATTTTTAACATACCATTTCAAAATCCCGCGGAACTCGCCAAATATGGATTAATATAAATACAATTGCAACTGTTATTTTTTCATACACATTTTTTCGATTTTACACATTTTGTTTGGTTATGAGGTTCTACTTCTCAATTCAGAAGTCAACGAAACCTGAAAAACGTAGACTCAAAGGTGAGTGATCATTTCTTCATATTTTTATTAGTTATTAGTTATAATAATAAGATTTATTTATCTATTTTCCATTCTTGCTTCAGTCTTAAACATAATTTTGAGTAGGGAATGGGATCTATACTCTTTGTCGGTTTTTCCTTCTTAAACAAGAAGAATTTTTTTTCTAGCTTTTATTCGAAGTGAGATATCAATTTGTCAAGCAACAAGGGTAAGACTCTTGAGCAGGAGGGTAATCAAGAGACTGGGAGGCCATCAAAACACCCACAACGTGGAGGTACCATACAGTCTTACTTTGGAATTGGAAAATTTTCTAATCCATCAGATCAAGATGGAGCTACACCATCAACTCTTCCACCAAATATTATTGAAGATGGAGTTACATCATCAACTCTTCCGCCATAGGAAGGTCAAGGTGATATTGTCATTGTGTTAAATCAAAATGTATCAAATGAGGAAGGGAATACCATAGAAGATGTTCCAAGGGATACCCTGGATAGCCAGAATGAGATAATTGACTTGGATGAGGATGATGTTGGTATCAAGAAAAGAAAAGGCAAAGAAAAATTGGGACGCGAGTGGGAAATGACAAGGAATTTTCAAATTGGTTGGTTGTCGAAGTACCCATTCCTTGACCCAATGGGGGTATCAAATGAAAATGATATTGAAAGGGAAATAGAGGTCAAATGTAAGATTTGTAGTTAGAAATGTGGAAGAGACAAGATGATGCAGCTAAAGCTTGACACTATAGAAAAGCATATCGGAAAATTTTACGAAAAACAAATCATAGACGGAAAGGAACAATCAGTCATACGTGGAAATCAAAGGAAGAATGTCTTCATGTTAAGTCTACCATAGATTATGGAGAGCATAACCATAGAATGTCAAAGATTAAAAAATGTGAAGGTACACTTGAGGCTCATTTTGGGAAAGCCATGGCAGCAACAAATCTATCAAAAATTGTTCAGATGAGTGTTGTTTTTAATATTTTTTTCCAGGGGGTGTCTTATGATATACTACCCAAAATATTTTGATTTATTATCTTATTTGAGTGTTCCCCTCTTTCCCTTCTCACATTGGCCAATAAATGCTGAATGGGAATGGGTGAACTATCTTGCTGCAATGGAAAATAAATATTTAAAGGGAAAATTTGAAAGAGTCAAATTTCATTGCATTATCTTTAGATGAAGTTACTACAATACATAATACTTCTTGGGTTTGTATGCATTTGTATACTGTAGAACAAAATTTTCACGAAGCTCATCTGCTTTGTGTTCACAAAATGAAGGACAATTCAACATCGCAAAATCTATTTGAACTAGTCAAGAAATATTTGAATGAAATTGCAGGTATGGATGAGTTGACAATTGCCAAAAAGTTGGTGTGTGTAGGAACTGATGGAGCTGCAGTGATGCAAGGTCAAAGGAGTGGTCTTTGCACAAAGTTACAAACTACTTGTGCACCATACATGCTTGGCATTCACTACATGGACCATATAATTAATTTAGCATTCAAAATTGTAAGCAAGTTTCCTACAGTATCAAAAGTTGAAAATCTAGTTCACGAGATCCACACATACTTTTTCTGAAGTCCCAAACGTTTCCTTGAATTTCAACATTTTGCTGAGGGAATAACACCTGGAAACAAGCTTCTCAAGGATTTTGATACTAGATGGATGTCCTTGCATGGACTAGCACAACGAGTTCTTTCAGAATATCAATCCTTGATTGGAGTGATGTACGAGCATCACAACATAGTAGACAAAGCTCCTGACCTCTTACATAGGTTAAGCAATATAGAGACACTCTTGAATTTAGCTAGTCTTCTCTCCATGTTGGATGAGATGAACAATCTATTGAAGAAAGCCCAAGATAGAACTATGTATATTTATGAATATGCCAATCTACGTAAACTTACATGCTTGGCCCTCAATCATCTATATCTAGATCTAGCACAAGAAGGCACAAATTATTTGATGTGGCAAAAAATTACTGATTTGAATAATCTTGATAATTATTTATAGTTTAATGCAAGCAGAAACTTATGTATTTGTGTACGTGGATATGAGATACCAATGTACAATTGTAAGACAGTCAGGCACTCTATAAAAGAATTACCTATTAACGAGGAAGATTTTAATAGCATTGTTAAATCTATTAGTGATAATTTGAAGGAAATTGCAAAATCTCATTCCTCAGAGATTCGTGAAAGATTCCCTCGACATGAAATACTTGAAGCCATGGGTATTGTGTATCCTCAATTTTGGGTAAACCGAGGTAACCCAAAATATTTTCATGATCAACTAAAAGTATTGATCAAACAGTTTCCAAAAAAGGTAACATACAATGAGTAGACAATAGAAGGAATTTTAAATGAAAATAACCTTAGAAAGCAATGTGGGAGTTTTGCAACAGCTATGAGGGACTAGTATAAGTCCATGGGCAAGGAGAAGGCCTTTGAACCGAGATTAGTAAAAAAGGTTTGGACAAGATTAGGTCAGAGTGAAATATTGTGTGGTTCGATATCAGAATATTTCAAACTTGTTGATTTATGTCAGACAATGATATTGGGGTCGGTGGAGGATGAGATATTTTTTAGTACATTGGGGTTTTTGAAATCAAATTTAAGAAACAAACTGGACAAGAATTTGGAAAATTTCTTGAGGATGAAAGGAACTACGTATACTATAAAAAAAAATCATTTTGAAAGGGCACTAGCAATCTAGAGGTCCACATGTGAAAGAAGAAGGACCGGGTTGTGCAACACAGGCTCTCCAATTCCAAGAGTCCCTAGTACTGGTGGTAGTACTAGTGGCAGTGGTAGTGGCAATGGGCCTGGGACAAATGACAATGATATTGAAATTGACACAAATCACACAATGAATGTTGAATTTGAGACATAGGCCGAAGAAAGTGCAGAGCAGTCTCAGAATCAAGATGACTTTTTTGCTTTATCTGAAGATCAACATCAGCTTGAGGACCCTAACTCTATTTGGGAAATGGAAGAGAATTAGCAGGTTTTAGGTATTTTTAATGCACTTCATGAATCAGTTTCCATTGTTCCAAAGTCCAAACTGTAGCTGATGATATTTTATATTGTATTCAATGAACATTGAAATTGTGAATCATTTCACTTCATGATATCTTATTTTATATTGCACTCAAGCGCTGCATGAATCATATTCCAAACTGCACTTGATGATTTTTTATATTGTATTCAAATAAATCGTGAATCATTGCACTTCAAGTTCGAGGAATCGGGATATTTTATTTTATATTGCACTCCAAGTCTCCGTGATATTTTATATTATATTGCTAATTGCACTTCATGAATCATATGCCAAAGTCAAACTATAGTTGATGATATTTTATAAATTATATAAAATTCAATACCATCGGCCTAACAATGCTTCATCGATGGAATCCCCATCACAGTCCCACTGATGACCCAATGAAAATAGCTCACAATCTAGTATCAGAGTAACAATACTCCATCAGGCTAACTCCTAAGGTGCTCTCCCAATATACTGATAGAGTCAAGTTGTCAACAAAAGTAACCATGAATTATAATTTATGACCATGGGCATGAATTATCTTATTTTATCAATAATCAAAAAAATTTACCACACTTTGATTTTATGAACAATGCAAATTGTAGAAATTTGTGTGACAAGATCCATATTATAGCCTACATTCACATTGCATCCATAAATATTAAACAAATTTGAAATTTCGTAGTGGTGTAGTCCTTCCCCCATTCCTAACAAAATTCAATATCATCGGCCTAACAATGCTTCATCGGCGGAACCCCCATCACAGTCTCATCGATGGCCCATTGAAAATAGCTCACAATCTAGTAATGGTGTATCAATACTCTATTGGGATGACTCCTAAGGTGCTCTCCCGATATACTGATAGAGTCAAGTTGTCAACAAAAGTAACCATGAATCAATGAATTATAACCATGAGCATGAATTATTGAATGCATAAAGTATATCGGGGGAACTATGGTGCATCGGGGAAACATTATCTGGCATCCCACCAATAGAACAAAGGATAGGTGTCCATCAGTGGAGAGGGTCACTATCGGTGAAAGACTGATGTGACATCCTAGGGCATCGTGCAGTCGTGTTGTGGTGCATTTATGAACCAAAATTGAAGTGAATTATATCACAAGTTGATTGCATATGTGTTACAAAATCTTGGAAGATTTCGCTTAGGGCAGAAGCAGAAAGGAAAAAACTTGGAGTTCTGATGCAGTAAAGACCGGTGGACTATGGAGGCGAATCGGCGAGAGTCACATAAGTACTTCACTTTCAGACCTAGCTGAAAAGCTATTTTCATCAAAAGCTTAAGATTTAAATAATGGAAGAGGGTACAGACAAACCCAAAGCTAAAAAATAGAAAACTGAAAAGCCTAAGAGACTTCTAAATGAAGACCCGATAAATCAATGTCCTGGGTCGGGGCTGAGACCCAAGAGGAGTGCTCAAATGAATCCTTCCATGGATCAACTATGGGAAAAACAAATGGGCTTAGGGGATATTTGGACACTGCAATGAGGGTATGACCTCTTCATGTACCATTACAGAAAACAATTTAGGTTTCAACCAGTCTGTAGTCCATGGAGGTTGAACCTATGAAGACTTGTGGTGCCCAATGTGTTTGTTAATGCAGAGCTAATTAAAGGTCTTGCTATCAGATATGACCCCAAGAAAATAACTATTCAGTCACATGATGGGGGTGATATGCTTTTTATTTCGAGGGATCTCATTTCTAATGTATTTCAGTTAGAGTGTTCACTGAATTTATCATTCACAGTCAAAGATCTTTTGATAGAGTACCACCACATGGATACCAGGTATAAGAGATGGAAATTACCTTTGCATAGGCCTAGGGATGAAGGAGGCCAACTCAAGAGGTTCTCTAGTAGTGAAAACCATCCTTTCCATGAATATTTGTTCGAAGAGTATTTCCGATACACCTATTATTCAACTGGTCAGGTTTTGGGAGTAGAGGTTCTGCCTCTCATGTCGATTGCCCCAATGGTCTTAGCTACAGACATACAGAGCAAGGATGCTAGGCCATTTGATTATGCTAGCTAATTGGCCAATGCCCTACATCGAGGGCTTGAAAAGATAAAAAATAATAGTGATAATATTAATTTTGAACACTATTCTTTGCTTATGCATTTTCTATTGTATGAGGGACAAGTCAGAGGTGTCTGGAGTGAAGAATTAAGGATAAAAGATACAGATGAAAATGGAGATTTTAAACCTATACAAAAGTGGACTTCATTGTGGGACAAATGATTTGGTAGGTCTCATTACCTTTATTTTGAAGATTTTTTTTGTAAAACCATTGATGAATTTGCTGGGATATTCGTGCAATTATAACCTATCCCCAAATGTACAAAGATTTCTAAGACCAATGGAAAATGACCAGAGAAATAAAGTGAATCATAACTAGGGAGACTGGTATGCTTTCCCCGATTGTACAGTGATAAGGGTTTATGGGTTCAAAGGGGCTCCACACTTAATGCCATGAGTAGTTCCTGGCCGAATTTCTTATTTAGAAATTGTGAGGCAATTGGAAAAATCTGATTCCAAACACTTCAAAGGACATAGAAAACAATCAATTATGCCCAACACCTTATGTTTTGGAGATTTTACAATGGTTTCCAATGAAGGATATGGAGAAATTGATGGTAAATTAGCACAGTACAACCTACCTCTAGGTGATGTAAGGAAACAATTTGATGCAGAATGGTTTATTCACAAGGCGAGATTATCATAGGGGCTATCAGGGTATGAACATTTGTTCTCAATCAAAGATGTCATAAGAAACCATGATGAGGCTTCCACCAAGGAAAGAATGGCCGCCTATAACAAGATTATGCTTGTAGAGTAATGGAAGAGAAAAAATGTCCCATCTTATTCAAAGGCATTTGGTGAGATATAGGATGCTTTAAAAAGAATTAAGCAACTCATCGCTCATGTCAATGAACTAGTAAAGGATGTTCCCCCAGTTGTTTTTGATGCACCTCATGCAACCTTTTCAGGAGTAAAAGCTGAAGACATAGAGCCCTTGGATTACATACCTTCATAGCCTACTCCTGAGGTATGTTTTTCAGTAGATACTGATATAAGTGAAGAAGAGAAGGGTGATGAAGAGGGTGAATAGGTCAAACAAATCAGCGCTCCTGTGATTGCACAGTACGAGCCCCCTTAAGAGCAGAATATTGTAAGATTTGAGGCATAAAATGAACTATCTGATGATGTGAGGGCTAGAGCTGGACAACAGTTTATTTCTGATTGTGATTTTTTTAAATCTTCTGAATTTAAATCATTTGTTTATGAATATAAAGGTAGAAAAATGAGACAACAGATATAGGATATCACTCCTAAACATGAGGCAACCGCTCTAGAGGAATTAAAAAGGGAGTTCAAAAAGGAAATGGAATCCATCACTCCTATTCGAGGTGGGGAATTGCTTCAACAAGATGGAGTGTTGCTCCTGCCAGGGTGGGATATTAGCTCTTCAATTGCATTTGATAGCTTCAGAAAAAGAGGGAATACGACAATGAACTTAACAGAAGAAGCAAGTGACAAAATGTATTTAGGATCTGGGTACAACCCAGACGAAGCCACCTTGCTTATTTGGTCACTGTATCCCCATGATAGAAGACCTTCTATAATTATTAATCCAAACCAAGTGTTTTTTCATCTCTTGGTTCAATGAGTAGTGGATACCAACCCTATGGAGACAACAAAATTGAACATAAATGTGGCAAAATTTACTAGAGCACAGATCAAAAAATTGATGAAGGAAAATGAAAAACTGAAGAAGGAGCTAGCAAATCAGAGAAAAAAAAACATCTTCCTCCTCCACATCAGATTTGTACTCTCCATATCTTGAAAATGATAAGAGAGTGCTTGATGCATTGGCTAATGTAGCCTACTGGAAGAATTGCCATCTGAAATCCCAGGGGAAATGCAAAAAATTGGAGAAAGAAGTGAAAACCATCAAATATAACACTGTATCTAAAATGATAAAAGAAAGATTCAACAAAATGATGAAATGTGCTATTGAATATTGGAAATTATTCAAACAGACATGCATTGCATTGGTGGAGAATGAATGATTGCAGCCTAGAATGATGGAGAAAAGAAAGGAGCTCATAGATAAAAATTTCATGAAAGGACAAATATTGCTGACATATAACAATTTGGTAGAATCACATAATGGATATCATAATAGTTTTAGGGAATATTTTGACTGCTTTGATTTAGTCCCACTCCCAATACTTCATTTTGGCATTGAAAATATGCAAGAATATGATGATTGGAAGGAAGGGCTTGTTGGGCTTCTAATTGCTATGTTGCAAGAAATAAATGACTAGGTTATGGTTTTACAAAAAACTCATAAGCAACTATAAAAAATAATGTCTATGGAATATGATATGAAAGAGGTGATCTCTAATGTGGACACCTATGCTGAACAAGAGTACATCCATCACCTCTCTACAGTCAATCTGTTTATTAGCCAAACTATAGATGTGTTAGAATCAAATTCAATAGGACAACCATCACATTCAGAGGAAGAACGCCAACCGAAAACATGATGAGCACCCTATCATGGAGTAGAAGCCTTGAACAAATCTTAGGTGGTCAATGGTCATGGGTTTTTTCTTGGAGATTAACAAATCGGTGCATTCACCTGCGGCATTGTTTTATTTATAATTTGAGTTATGTTTACTGTTTAGTTGTGAAACTTCATGAATTTTTTCAAGGGGTTTGTAGCTTGTTGCGTCTCATATATAAGAGAGATCAAGACCCTAATAGGAGATCAATGGATCATCACATCATTTTTAATTAGACTTTAGAGTAGAAAATAGTAAGAAGATGGATAATAGATTGCACCAATTGGCCCATCCATCTCATATCATAAACTATTTTTGTAATGCATATCATTTGAACTTTGAAGATCAATACAATGGAGAAGGTTACACATATTAAATAATTTTATTTTGGTTGTTCAACTGTTGTGGATTCATATGCTTATAAGTTATTAACTTATTTGGCATTCTCCAAAGTGGCTATTTATGTTATTCAAATTGAGTGTGTGGAAGTACATTTAATTTTTCAGTACATTGAATTTGAATTCTTCAGGAATAGGGGCTGTGACCATGGGGTTTTAGATTTATTTATGGACATGATCATTGATCAAGTAGTAATGTGGGCCACAAAATGGATCTTTTCACACAAATCTCAGCAATTCGTGCTAATCATAAAATCAAATGTAGTGTATTTTTGCAGTATGTGGGATGTGGGTGAGGTGTAAGTTGGTGGATACTGATCAAGATTTTTAGTCAAAACATAATAGAAGCTAACAGCTCAACATCCATAACTTAGAAGCTCTACCAAGAAGTAAATATAATGAGCTAACAGTTCAACATCCATAACTTGGAAGCTCTACATAACTTGGAAGCTCTACCAAGAAGTAAATATAATGAGCTAACAGTTCATCACTAGTTCAAATGATAAAATAAATAATACAAAATCTAGATAATTGAACATCATCACATTACTGAAGTCTAAATTTGAGTTTTTTAATTGAATTTCACATGAAGGAGTACATATTGGCATTGGCAATGCAAAATATTTCCAATGCCCAAAGACAAGTCTGCACAGAGCTGTGTTGGAACTTGGAAGATCAATACAATGGAGATTCAAAATAATAAATCAAGTCACTATATCACCTTTTCTAGTAACTTCCACTCTTCAGGTGGTAGAATTGCCATTTGTTCTAACTGATGTTGTTTGACTTGAATTTTTGTTAACATTCAATGATTGTAATTGTAAGTGGAACCTATCTTGAATTCTTCAGTCAATTTTGCATTCAAGGTTATCAATGTTCTGATGGAATCCAAATATTTCACATCTGGGTTATGAGGAAACTGGTCCAAATCAATCTTCCTTGCACCTTCCATCTTCTTTCTGAAACCACCATTTCCAATGAATCACTCATTTGTGTCAAAAGCCTTTGGAAAACAAAGCTTTGTGAAGTTCCTTACCTTTTCATCCACCACCTTCATCTTTTCTGCAACCAAATGAAAATATTCCTTTGTTCCACACATTCTCGAACACTTTTCAATGATAGATGACAACTTCATTGAGGTTTCAATCTGATTAGTAATCCTTTTTAATTTCAAATCATTGTCACTGGCTTTGTAGACTGTTTGTAGAACTTGATTTGCAGATTTCTCTAATTCCAACACGTTTTTGTTATCCACTAAATATTTGCTGAGCTTCTTATAATATTGTCTAATAGCATCAATCAATTGAAACATGTCACACAAATGATCAAACCTCTACATTATTTCATCCCAGATCTTTTGTTTCATATGCCTCACTGTATCTCTACAAAATGCAGATAACTTATTTTGAGAAGACTTGATTTCTTCTTTTGCTTCTATAAGCTCTATCTCCAATCTTTCATTTTTTTTTCTTTGTTTCTCCAATTTTTGTTCTCACTGTGCATTTCCATTCGTAATGCTTAGTTAATTTTTTTGAAGTGGATTTTTCCTCATCATATTTCCTGTTGTTCTCATCTAGCCTTCACTTTAGGTCATTCACTTCTCTCTCATTTGATTTATCCTCTTTACTTGTTGATGTAGAGGTATATTTTATTATTCTTTTTTCTAATTCACTGCTATTGTTATTTGCTACTTTCCTCTTTGCTTTCTCACTTGCTAGGTCTTCCTGTAACTTTTCTATTTGGGTATGCGACCTTTTCTTCTCTCTATTTTGCTTTAGCAATGATGTGCACACCAATTCATTGCTCTTCTTTGATACATTAATTTTGTCAATATTTTTCAGGCCAAAATAATCCAATTGAAAATTGGTTCCTGGTATTCAGTTCGATCCATCTGATTTTTTGGTTTGTTTTGAACTGTGGGAACAACAATTTTGTACTCCATGATTTATTTATTTGTGTCGAATGTCAGTAAAACCATGGTTGTTGTAGGCTCTTAAGTTACAATAGACACACTCTCCATCAGTTGCTTCTTTTATTTTTTATTCAAGTCTGATTTCTTTTTAAAATCTTCAATGAAATCATAAGCTGGGGAGGCAGGAACAACGGAATGCTTGAATGGCAAAGGAATAGGAGTACTTGCAGTTGCTAAAGATGTCAAACCCACACGAACTAGAATTGGGGAAGTGCCTAGAAATAACTCCTTTGTGGTGGATCCACTGATAGTGTGACTTGGACCTGTCAAAATCCTTTGCCTCTTTTGATTGCCTTGATCACCTAGTGTTTTTGTGGTATCTTTAATTGTTTTCTTATTAGTATTGTGTGTATTTTTTTGTTGTAGCACATGTTGAACACTACTAGTACTACTACCCATACCATCACTACCAATGGAACTCCCCATTTCAATAATTTGTCCACGAAGGGCATGTCCTAGTTGTGATTGTATCTAACCACGAGGATGAGGATTAGAAGCTCTAACAAATTGAGTTTGACTTGTAGGCCCTTGGTCTACTTTTTCACCTCCAAGCCCAAGCCTAGATTTATCAACTAATTTCTATGCTCAACAATTGTTATTGTCCAAGAGCCTTGTCCTTTGGACCCCAAAGGATCATCTTCATAACCAATATTTTCAAGTATGGCTACTCTTGAAGTATATGTTGAAGCATATGCTTCTTTTGCGACCTCACTGAAAACAGGTTTGTAATTGGCATGGTTGTGTTCTTCTTCTTCACTATCAATATCATCATTAGATTCATCACTTCCTTTTCTTCCACATTGATCAAGATGGTCTATATTCCACAATTTTCTAAACTCTTAATCTTCTTCGTTAGCTCCATACTCTGCAAGAGCTCCTGGATCACCTAGGTTCTTCCTCAAAGACTAAAAGGCAGTAATTTTTTATTGTGACCAATTTTTATCTATAACTTCCTTCTCTAGAGAACCTGGAATTTTTACTCTACTAGATGTTTTATCACTTTTTTGATAAAAATTGTTGTATGTCCTGATTGTCTTTCGGTGCAATGCCACAATTTTTACTGACAATTGTTCAAAATAAATACCATTCTCAGCAACACTTTTCTCCATTACTATTTTGAGCTCATCCTAGGAATCCTTGTTTCTCAAGTTTTCAAGCAAGGGTTTACTTTGATGTTGAATTCTATTTGTAATATTCCTATTGGCCACAATCATTGATATAATGATGTCACATGGATCATACTACCAGTGACAAAAAGCATCAAAGTCAAAAAAATTCAAAATATTATGTGCCACAATAAATGCTTTTCTCTCGAATGTGAACCCTCCACATGAAAAAGGTAAAGAAGGAAATAAGGTATTCTTTTGTTGACTGAGAAAGTGTAGTTTATCAGCACTCTGCACCTTCCTTACATATTCCAATGCAAAAACCATTTCTATCACATGTATTGGAAGTTTGTATGGTTGTACTCCTGATCCATAAAATCTTAGCACAGTATATTCTTCCATTAAGTACAATCAACCGATTGTATTTTTTTTCCTAGTTGCATGCAGTTTATACATGACATAGGAAATCTAGGCATTGAAGTATTTTTTATTACTTGATGCAATGGAGCCAAAAGGAAGTCTACAAAATGATTGCAGTTCCTTTAAAAATCATGCATCCTTATCTCAATGGTCCATTCATATACTAGATGCATTTTATTTTCCTCTACATTACTATAGGGCTTAATTTGAAGCTTATTGGTTTGAAACATTCCTCTAAATTTGAATATAAAAAGATAGCACAAGTAGGTTGTGAGCCTAAATGTTTTATAAGGAGGCTTATGATAACCTTTCAATTTGTTTCTATCCTTAACTATTTTATTTAGGAAATCATTTTTCAGCCTTTTTTCCACTGCTTCATAATCACTAGGAAGATTTTCTAGGTCAATGTGGTGGTTTCCAAATTCTCCAGTTGTAAACCCCAACACATTTCCAAGTTCTTGTGCATTAATGGATAAAAATTCTTCTTGGTTATATTTATTAACAATTTCTCTTTCCTTATCATCATAATTTTTGGCACAGACCATGATAAATTATGGGCAAGGGAAAACTTCATGTAACATCATGCACCCTAATCCAATTACCCATAGTGCAATGCTACTATCAACTTGTGTTTGCTTTGCAGCCTTATTCTGAGATGAAAATCTAAGTTCTAAGATATTCCTACCATAGATTTCAGGATCATAAATATCATGGTACCCATCGGTGAAACCTGGGGTTTTAAGCAATTCTCCATAATGTATTTTTTTATCAGACATTTCTCTAGTGGTATTGGTGGTAGACATGCTTATAAAAATGTGAAGTTGTGAAATTTGAATTCCCTAATAAGTAATAACTATTAGTCCTCCATAATTTTAATGAATTCTTGAGTCTCTAAACCCAAACTTCAAACTTTGAAAAAATAAGATTTTAAGAAATGTCAAACAATGAAACACAGCCGAAAGAATTTTTTCACTTACCCAAATTCTGAGTCCTGAATCTTGAAAACTAGAATGGCATTGTTAGAAGTGGAACTGTGGAATCCAAAATAGGGTGGTGCATTGCAATGAGCAATCTAAAGAGTGAAGAATTTAAAAATCACTGTACAATTTCATAGTGCAAAGTGTTTTAAATTTTTTTTTCTCGTAATTGGAACGTTAAAGTGAATGACACATCTTAGGAGTTAGGTCTACAAGAATACGAGTTGAAGATTCTTAACTATTGATCTTTCTAAATCTAACGGTTATAGGGTGATTCCAGAGGTTTAAGTTGGGAAGCCCATCGCTCTGTGCATTTCATTATGGAATGCAACTACAACCATACATCAAATGTTCATCCAATGGTGAAAACTTGAGTAATTTATGATATTAACTTTAAAGTTTAAAAATAAACATTAATCACTTGACAATTGACACTTAGTAGTACAAAGTGCTTTAAATGCTTTGTTTCTCGAGATTGGAAAATTAAAGTGAATGACACATCTTAGGTCTACAAGTTACAAATTCTTAACCATTGATCTTTCTAAATCTAATGGTTAGAGGGTGATTCCAAAGGTTTAAGTTGGGAAACCCATCGTTCTATGCATTTCATTATGGAATGCAACTACAACCATACATCAAATGTTCATCCAATGGTTGAAACTTGAGTAATTTATGATATTAACTTTAAAGTTTAAAAATAAAAATTAATTACTTGACAGTTGACACTTAGCAGTACAAAGTGCTTAAATTTTTTTGTTTCTCAAAATTGGAACATTAAAGTGAATGACACGTATTAGGTCTACAAGTTGCAAATTCTTAACCATTGATCTTTCTAAATATAATGGTTATAGGGTGATTCTGAAGGTTTAAGTTGGGAAGCCCATCACTCTATGCATGCCATTACAGAATGCAACTACAACCATACATCAAATGTTCATCCAACAATTGAAACTTGAGTAATTTATGATATTAACTTTAAAGTTTAAAAATAAAAATTAATCACTTGACAGTTGACACTTAGCAGTACAAAGTGCTTTAAATGCTTTGTTTCTCAAAATTGGAACATTAAAGTGAATAACATGTCTTAGGTCTTCAAGTTGCAAATTTTTAATCTTAATCGTTGATCTTTCTAAATCTAACAGTTATAGGGTGATTCCGGAGGTTGAAGTTGGGAAGCCCATCACTCTGTGCATTTCATTACGGAATGTAACTACAACCATGCATCAAATGTTCATCCAACGATTGAAACTTGAGTAATTTATGATATTAACTTAAAAAAATAAACATGACACATGTGTTTTAAAGTCAATACCATAGGCATCGGCCTAACAATGCTTTATCGGTGGAACCCCCATCACAGCCCCGCCGATGGCCCAAAGGCGAAGACTCATAAGGTGCGCTCCCCGATATATCGATAGAGTCAACAAATGTAAGCACATCATTGTAACACATAAACATTGGTGGAACGAATGATTGCATTCCCCCGATGGCCTGATATAACCATGAATTATCAAGTGCATATTGCATAAATGATATTACTTAATTTCTCAAAAGAAAAAAACTGATTTGAATATATTAAATTATTAATAGACACTAAAGTTCCGAACTCAAAAAACAACTCTTTACTCTTAAATGTAAATGAATAACGAAGATTCAAGGAATGAAGAATAACACAACACAACCATTTATTTTATTGCAACTAAATTTCAATGTCACATTATTACATATCTTTTTACAGATGAGTAGCATTGTAGCTCCTGTTTTGTATAAATAACATATGTCAGTGTGTCACTTTAGTACTTTACATAGAAAAAATTTAATAATTTTTTCCAAGTTGTTGCTCGTTACAATGGATTATAAATTGATTCCAATTTTCAAGATTTTGCTGTTGAAAACTTGCTACAAATGTAACTCTAAAAATAAATGCATGATTTCAAGCTTCTACTGGTGACAATGTAATACAAATGTGGCTCTGAAAATAAATTTAGGATTCCAAGCTTCTGCTGGTGGTTTTTCCAACCATGCTGGGGAAAGGGGGTTCTAATCAGTCCTGGGGGAATGGGAGCCATGAAGATATAGAATTTAATTATCCCCTTTGAGAACCAGAGCCATGCTGGGGAAATGGGAGTTGTTAGAATACAAGAGGAGAAGAAAATATGCTCCCATATTTTGCACGCAGATTCCATGCACCGGTATAGCACTTACCTCCATCAGATCTCCTCATCCTGGTTCAAAACCTGTCTGAGAAGTCAGGTTAACCAAATCAACTTCTTTCCAATTCCACCCATTTTGAACTTGAAATAAATTCGTCTTTTTCTAATTAATCTATAACTACATAACTGTAGGTAGGAGAATTTACAATATCCCCAATATTGCATCGTCTTCTTCATGAATCCTTATTAACCATAGAAAATAAAAACCCTTATGGCACTATCTACTATTCACTAAATCACTATCCCTATTTATGGGCCACTAGTGCTGCTACCAGCCTATATAATTAAAATGTTTTATTTGATTGGCGTCTGGCTACATGCCAACTTGAGTTGTAGCTCAAGCTGACAAGCTGTCAAAATCACTCAAAGTTCAAACGATATGAAATCGTTACAAATCTTGTTTCATTAAAGCTATGAGTTTTCCAATAAATTGCTTCAGATGTTTATATCACATATGGCATTAATCGCCACCACTGCCTACACTACCAGTACGACAACCTTAGTTTCTTCAAAAATATTGAGAATTTCAATTAAATGAAATGTACAATGTTGAGGCATTGAAAAGACAGAATGAGTGATAAGATATGAGCCTTGATCTCGCTACATGTTTGCATCTAATGGTTATAGTGTTATTCTAGAGGTTTCAAATCACAAGTCTAGTGCTTTAGAGACTTACTTCTGGAATGCAACTACAGTCGTCCATTGAACATTCATCAAACAACCCCTATGATTTTTCATTGGCATATCTGTTTATTTCACCACTGGATTTTTTTATTATTTTGATATTCATTTTAATTCGCCAATGAAAATATATTTTTTGCTTTAAAAAAAGGTTTTAACCGCCAATGGAAAAAAAATTCTAGTTTGAAAATCTGTTTTAATCGCCAATGAAAAATATTTTATTTGATTAAGAAAATTTGCAATTCGCCAAGATTTTGCATGAACTTCTAGGGATTATAAAAGATTCGCCAATTGGGATTATTATTTTTTTCCCGTAAAACAAAAAAAATTGCCAATAAAATTAATATTTTTCATCAGTAAGTATATAGGATTCGCCAGGATTTTACACCTATGCCGAGGGGGGGGGGAGGGTTTTTTCTTAAAGTTTTCCCTACTTCTCTTAGAAAGGAGTATAATTTTCTACACTACAATTATATAGTTTTCAATAAAAATAAATTATATACTCAATTATTATCCTTGGGTTTTTAGGTATAAAAATAATCACCACATAGTTCCATGTGTTGGAAGCTGGAAGTCTGCAATTGATATTTGTAGTTTGGCAACATGAGCATGAGGTGTATATATTGTTTGATTCAGTGTTTTCATTAATTTCAAAAAATTTATGATCATAGTAGGATAATGTGGAAGTATATTTTGGTGACTTATGTATAGTGAAAGTTGGTCCTAAAAGTATGGCTTATTAGAAAATTGGCTGAGTATTTCCTCTGATAGTTTTGTGGTTTAAGTGGGTCATTTTTTGGGTTTGTACTTCACTGCAAGATGGTATAACCTTCTATGATTCTAACTATAGTTTTGAGTTGATCAAATGTAGCTATATTCAAGATTTTGTGACATTCTGTGAAGTTTCCCGAAAGATATGAATGACTGTGCTCAACCTTGTATATCGAAGTTACCTTTTTTATAGTGCATCAATGTGGGAGATTCCACATTTCTTTGCGGGTAATTTTTTTTTTTTGTGATGAAAAAGATAGGTTAATAAATTTTGGTTGAATGGAAATTAGAAGGAAGATCGATCTTTGAGGTCGCACATTTGGAGAATTGCATGTACATTTGAATATTTTGTGTTTAGGTATATTTTTGGGTCGGCCTAACATGTTTAATGTTTTATGGAGGACAAGAAAGTAAATTTATCTTATGTGGGATTTATGTTAAGTCCATGTTGACCTGTCTTAATGCAAATTAAACTTTGAATTAAGGCACAAAATGTGGATAATTTTTTTTGAGGATGACATGCTAAATTTTGTGTGTTGCTTATAATTAGGGTGACCTAATTGAAGTTACACCTGATGTGGATATATAGGAGATTAACATTGATTTTTTTTTATGGGAATGTGTGTGTATGATGTGGAGATAGCAGAGCAGATTGTGTCGAATGTTGAAGAGATATATGACATATATGGTGGTTCACCTACATGTGTGCAATGCAAAATTGAGTAGATTATGAAAGTAGAGTATTGAGTCACATTAGTGTGGAGATCATTTTGTACTTCATTGTAATTGTAATGTACCATATGATAGATGCTATTATATCAATTCAAATAGGTAGTATTTCTAACCCTTCTTTGTTCTTTCCCTATGGGCTATGAGCCTTTTTTTGGATAGTGTGTCCTCACTTGACAGTGGGCCTTTATGTAATATCTTATATCTAGTTATAATCCATCATCGTGGTTTTTCTTTTTTGAGTTTTCCACATAAAAATACTAGTGTTCATGTGTCATGTGATTCTATGGTTGTCTTCATTCTTTCTTTCATCACTTCAATAATATATTTAATCTAATAATTGGTTGGCTAATTTTTAATTGGTTTAAACGAATACTGATTCACCCCCCCCCCCCCTTCTCAGTATTTCGGGTGTTCAACAATTGGTATCAAATCTTGGATCCCTAGAAGGAGCTTGACCACTTTAGGAAGATCTTGGAGTTTGAACACATGGCTGATAGAAAGTATTATATTCCTCTAGAAGAAATTCCTACTATTGAATACACAAAAGAAGATGGGTGATCCCACAATACTGGTTTACAATTTTTGGGAAAACTGGACACTGAACTATTTTTTTTAAACTAAATCTTCACTTTCGGGCTCCTATAGTGGCTAAACCATGAGAAATTTGAAGATGATGCAAACTAGTGATTTGTGAAGTTTTGTATATAGATTCAAAATATATATATTTTAATTTTTTTTAATCAGATTGCACTTATTTTTCCATCTCCTTTGGAAACTAGATTTTTGTAAAAACTAACATTTTTAAGGAGTGACGCTCACCATATACAACATAACTTTATTTTGTATGAAGGATAAAATTCTAATTTTTTTCGAATTTAGATTTATAACTACAATATCTAGCCCTTTCATTTGGTTTCATAGTGTTCTATAAAATATTTTTCCTTAATCAAGTTTTGAAGTCAAACCAATTACAATTGAAACATAGGTGGACTGTATACAACATAAAAAAAATTGTATGTATCGAAATTATTTTTTTCTTTTTTTAATGGATTAAGGATATCAATACCCAACCTGAACATATTTTTTAAAAATTTATTTTGATAATATGCTATTTTTCCACATGTGTAGAACAAAGAGCTTGATTTTCAATGAAAACCCTATGTTTAATAAAACTAGAAAAACACATACATAATAAAACCAAAACATATAAAAATTATATTCATTGGATAGATTTTTTTGAGCACTACCATGATAATTTGGAATAAATTTTAAATGAATTCATTTGATCCCCCAAAAGGTAAATCAAAAGTGATTTTTTATCATCATTTTGATAGCTATAAAGGAGACTTCGTTGTAGGTATGGTTTAAAAATAGCGGGGTTCTATTCAAGGGGGTTTGATATAAGGTGGCTTGATCAAACCCTCTTAAATTGAAATCCTTAAAATGGAACTTTTTAAGGCTTAAATCATTATATTTTCTAAAAATATGTGATTTCAGCAAAAATCAGAATCTCCCAGAAATTGTAAACCAGCTTTGTGGGATCACCCAGATTGCATGTTAGAGAAAGATGGAGAACTCGAAGTTTCTCTTGAAGATCTTAAAATAATTAAAATGAGAACAAAGATTTGAAGAAAAATCTAAAAGAGGAAAGTGAGGGCATCAAAAAACTGAGAGAGTAGATCAATAAATTCAAAGAAAGGCATAAGGAATTCAATGAACAATTGAGGAAAAGAAAGAAATGAATTGAGGAATGCTTGAATAAAATGGTAAAAATCAAGACTGATGAGTTCACTAGGCTTGACCAAGAAGTGGTAAGTGTAAGATAAGATCCAGAAAAAGCAAGAATTCATGAAAAGAAATTTAAGACAAGTTCTACAATTCTTGATGAGTTGATTGTTGGACATAAAGTATCTAAAGATAAAGGAGGTTTTGGACTTGAAAGAGGAGAAATCTCTAAAGTAGATAAAACATCTAATGCAAAGAAGATTAGTGAACCAAAGAAATTTGAAGGCAAGAGGAATTATATGGAAAGTTTCATAATCAAAGAAGCAATGCTAGAAGACCCCCTATCAAATGACCAAATGCTCAAAGGTACCAATCTTTCAATGGTTTATGTTATTTTTGCAATAAATTTGGACATAGGGCTATGAAATGTAGAAGCAAAATAAATCATAATGTTTCATCTTGTTAGGTCTCAAAAATGCAGGTTTGAACCACAAGAGGTTGCCAAGCTCTTCACACGTTTTTGGCTAATGTACAAGGCCAATTAATGTAATTGAACCTTCTACTCTTTAGGATCTACTAAAGCTAGGCAGGTTTACCCAAATGTTGAAGCAGATTTGAAAGTTATGTTATCCTTAACTAAGGAAATCTATTCACAATGGCAATGTGAAATGAAATAGATGTAAAGGTTAATTTGGTATAAATTGTATAAGCAATATCAAGGTATATGAATATGTTATGTTAATAGATGTAACTATTTGGAAATGAATGCTTTCTAGGGTTCCTAAAGTGAGTTGTATGGTTTGAATGAAGAGATGGATAAGACCAATGCCTTATTGGGTAAAACGGAGTCAAAGAAAGCTTGTGATGGGTGACTAATATTGGTTGCAACTCAAACTATTTGTCACTTGAATATTTATACTTTGTATAAATGCACATGGATGTGAGTGGCAGAATCTTCTTATTGATCCAATCAAGATCTATTAGGTTACTATGATCTATCTAAGAGAATTTTAATCCTTCCTTGAAGGAACCAGTTAAAAGGGATCACATAGTGACAACAAATGTATATTGACAAAATGAAAAAACATACTTGATATATTCAGTTTTGAATAACTTAATAGTATTGTTTCGAGACAATATGACAACCTTCAATTATAGAGTCTTCTTATTGATCTAATTGATATTTCTAAATTATTGTAATCTATTTAAATGAATATTAATTCCTACTTGAAGAAACCAATTAAGAAAATTACAGAAGAACAACAAATTTGTCTGATGAATTTAGTATTCTACTTGGAATAAATTCAAATAATAAGGAACACCAACTTGGAGAAAACTGAATAATTGTTTAACTTAACAAACAATTGACACCAATATTTGAGTCACTGAAATTCAAAGGTTTTGATTAATTTCTCCAAAATTTCATACATGTATCATGGTATTCACTATATAATCTATATGATAAACATTTTTAAAAGTATCTTATGTATATCTCCTACCTAACTCCTAATTCTAATGCCCCCCCATGATAATTTTTCGTCTCACATATATACATTGCATTTTAGGGTTATGTCCTTTCATTTGTTCCAGTGCAACTCTTCAATTATCTTCGGCGAATAAAATATTTAATTAATTTCCTTCTAGAAAATTAAATATTTTAACTTTAATCTTTACATCTTTGTGATAAATTAATTTCAATAATTATCCTTTGCTGGAAAATTTTGTACTTCCACCAATTAAAAATAAAAATTACCTGATCTTGTAGCTTCTTTAGTGAAAAAATATTCCATTTTATCTTGCTTGATTGAAATATTTCGCCCAAAATAACTACATATTCTTTTAATCCTATTGGTGAAAATATTCTAACTCCTCGTGCAAATATTCTATAGATTTTACCTTGTATTATTTCCTCGGTAAATTAATTAACTTCTTTATAATCTCCATGGTTAAAAAGTGAAGATTATATTCTTCAAAGAAATATTGTCTTCCTTGATAGTTATATTTTATTCAATATTTTTCCTTTTGACCATATGTACTCTAGTGTCAATGAGACTTAAAGCATTGTCCAAACTTATTTTTTCTTTCCACCGATCTTGCTTCTTTCACTAATGAAATTTCTCAATGTTGTCGGGCTATCGCTAGGACTAGGTATTCTACTCCACCGATGGGCATTTCTCCTACTGATATGTTTCCATCGTTTGTCTATTGGGAGGACTTGCATAGTCAGAGAGAAATGTGGGATTCATCCCGATTGCTTATGTCTCTCTGATGAATTTCATTCACTTCGTGAATATTTTAGGGTTTTGTTCTCTTTTGAAACCAAGATGATCTTCACGGAACCAGTCTTCACATATGCAACATTAAATCATCTCTCCTTGGTCCTCTCCATCATAATCGAGATACGGTATGTGATACATGTAGTATAAACCTTTTTAGTTTCAATTGAAACTATTTCCATCATTATCACTATCTTTACCTTGCAATTTCTATTACCAAACTTTATATTCCCACATTCACATCAGAATCTTCTTCTAGTCGATAACAAGACATGAGTTCTCCATATGTCTTATAGGATATTTGATATGATGCAAATCATTGTAGTGAAATCCTATTTTTTTTATTATTTCATTTGGCACCACCCTTAATCTACCAAAATATAATTGTGTAATCGGTTCACATCTCCTCAAAACAGTCCCTCTTCAAAGATTCCAGACAACCCTAATAGTTATCTATGGGCCATGGTATTTTCTACATTGCAATGATTATTTATGGCATATTTTCACAAGCATTGTGTTCTATGAGATGACACCCTTTTCAAGGAATTTTGTTAAAACTCCACGCCCCTTGCTTAAATATCTTTTATACTCCACTGAAGAATTAAAATTAATTTTCTATGGCTTTTGTTTAGGGGTAAACGATTTTTCTATATAACATATTCAGGAAGTCTACTCAATAGATGCTTATAGGTTGGCTCATTTTGAAATGTTTACTCCATTAGAGATCTCAAGCTCACAAAAGATAATGAAAAGATCTCGCTTGAACACCTTGTTTGTAGAGGATATTGGTATATTATCAAAGAATCCAAAGCAAGCAAGCAATACCATTATCTTCCATGCTTAATGTTATGTAGGGCCATGGAATATCTGCTTTATTAGAACATATTGTGTGTAGATGCATTAAGAAAATTTGTCTTAATAGTGGTAATATATCCCCTCAATCTTTTTTTTACCATTTATATCCCTATCATTCTTTTAGGTACATGATCAAATTTCAAGAAAAGCCTCAGCTTACCTTCCAAAAAAAATTCTCCGAAAGCCTCGAGGGTGCTCAGATTTATTTCAACTTCAACTAGGTACTTGTTGGACTCCTCAAATTATATGTTATCGCATTACCTTATGTTAATTCAAAGGAGCCCTTAATTGGTTTCCCAATATCTTGATTATCATAGTCAACATGGACAAGGATAATCTTCCCCTTAAAAGTTTTGGAGACTTTTGAAACTAGGAGGGTCTTTTCAGCACCCTTTCCATGTCAAAATTACATATTTGGTAGAGCTAGACAACAAATTTCAAAATCTCTACCATTTCATCTATTAAGATTTTCCTTCTAAGGTAAGATTTAGTAGAGTTTTTGATGAGTCTAGATATTTCTTTCTTGACCTATGTGGTAGAAGCTTCTTTATGCTTCACAATCTTGAGATACCAATTCACTCTTATATAAAATTCTCAACATTAGTATGATTCAGAACTATATGTTTTATGAAATTTGAGATCCTTCATTACTACCCTGTTGAGAACTCTATAGTGAGGTCTCCAAATCAATTGATTTCTGAGGTAGAACTTGAAGGAGATGTTCATGAATTATTCTGAAATGCATCTTAAACCTTATTATGTAGTTAGCAAAATTTTCTCTTTGATTTTTCTCACTATGACAAAATGAGTCAAGTAGCTTCTAGAACTGCCTTGAAAAACTAGTTGAATGTTCTTTTAGGGCCATGAAATGCACCAAAATGTTGAGTTATGATAGGAGATATTTTTTTGTCAAACGGATTGGCATGAAGTCTTTTGGATTGTAAATTTTTAACATTCAAAGTTGTTGACTTAGTCATTTCTAAAACTGCCACTATCAAAAAATCACCTGAAATTCACCAACTTGCCTTCTTGAAAAACTACCAAATCTGATTTTGGGAAGCTGCAACTTGGGAAAGTGGTTCATTTAGGTCAAATGAACATGTGTTCAAGGGGATTTTTCACAAATCCTCTTCCTCATAAAATAATTTAAAAATCAAACTTGACCACTCTGTAGTTGTTCTGGAAATGCAATATAAAGCTATGCAAAACTCATTTGGATTTTATTTTGAAAAAATATCAAATGATGTCCTAAAGCTCTAAAAATTGACATGGATGCAATGGGGAGAATCAAAAGAACCAACTAATTTATCTTGTAAATCTTCTAGTTGCTTAATATTATCTTTCAAAGTTAATAATTTTAACATATTTTACTGTGTAGACAACAACTCTTCATAGAACCCTTCAACTTGAAATTTTTAAATCTTGTCAAAACTGATCATATGAAGCTGAAAATTTGTGTGCATACTCATATATGTTAGATAAACATGGTTGCAAGGAATTTCTTTGGCTTCAAATTGTGACATTTTAAAGCGGGCCTTTTGAGTAGATTTTTCAACTATACTTTTGAGTGTTGGAATCCAATTTCACATATGGGAACCTAAAATTTTCATGATAGGCTCCAACACATCCTTTACTAGATAATTATTTACATGCAAGAAATTTGGACATACAGAAAGTGAATGTAGAAGTCCAATGATGAATGCATATAACAATACCTAGAATGATTCAATCATTTAAGGGTTACTGTTGTACATCAATGGATTTGGACACAAGTCTAATCAATGAAAATTCAAGAAAGATGGAAGGAATAATGATAAGAGAAATATCATATGCAACAACTGTAGAAAATATGGACATATTGCAAAGTTTTGCAGAAATAAAATCAAAATGAAGAATGAACCAATGAAGAGGAATGAACTAGTCAAGAAAATTGATTTGAATGAAGTGAAGAAGCAAATGGGAAAGATATGGAGAAAGAAAGAAGATACTGAGGATAAAGGAAATTTTTTAACAGTCTTCGATGCAAATGTTTCCTCCAATAACTAAGCCCATAGTTATGGATTAGGGGGAGCTTTACTGAAAATCATATAACCCTCTACTGATATGATATTTCATGGCTTGACACAAAGATGTAAGATGGAGATGAATGATATAAATCTTTTGGAGAAAACTTCAGAAGAAAATATTCTAATACAGTAATTTGTGGAGCTTTTGAAAGTTGACTATGAATACAAGGTTTTGAAGTTTACTAGCTTTTTATCTGAAGCATTTATTGATGAAATGGGTCAAATCATAGAGTTAAAAGTGTGCTTGGAAAGATAAATTAATTTTACTATATGCATTTAAAGGAGAAGAGAAGAGCTAAAGATGAATTTTAAGGGTTTGACATGTCTCCTAGTGGCTAAACATCAAAACCTTAAGTTTACCAAGCTGAATAAGAGGTACTTTGCAATTCCTACATATTCTAGTCTTCTAAATTTTTTTTTGAAATTATGTTAAATGTAATGGAGGAACCAAAGGTTGTAGACATCTCACAAATACCGTAACCTAAGCTTAAAAGACATTCTCGCAAAGGTTTTCTAGATGATCCCTCAGGTGCATTCTCTAGCACGCTCTCTGGGGTTTTATCGACTAAGGACATTAAAGTGTATATTCATGGGAAAATGGAAAACATTTCCTCTAGAAGATTATTTATTCTATGGATAGAAGAATTGGAAGAGAATGATGACACTTTAAAATCAAAATAAAAATCCCTAAGTGAGAAGAGGTTGGATGTGTGGCAAAATTTTATGACATTTGAACACAAAGAGAAGTACACCAGAATGGTGCTAAGTAAAACTCATGATGAATCCATATGGATTAATAGCCCGTACATGATAACCAAGGAAAAAAATAGAGAAATAACTAATTTGTGGTCCTCTAGACCATTTCTAGACCGAAAATATGTCAAAGTCAAGGATGAAATGGAAAGGATAGGTGCTACCCTTGATAAAAAAATAATTCACATTGGACTCTATTAGAATCCTATAAGTTTTTTATGTAACAATAGTCATAGGTCACAAGATTTATCGCCCAAATAGATACAATGCAATATCTTCCATCGTCATCCATGTGGCACAAGATATGATAATAAATGATGTTGACTATGACCTTTATGAATTACTCTAACAATAATTATTGAAAAACCCGAAGAAGATCAAGAAGAATAAGAAGCATACATTCAGGTATGGAACATTGGTAGTCTATCTACTTTTCTACTTCTTACGAGAAGTACTGATGGTTGGGAAAGTAAATTGGACAAATGTAGAACCTATTGCACATCATATTGCAAACCATATGAAAAACCTTGGAGGTTTGGTTGCTCAAGGTGATGCTCTTGAAACATTATTTGGATATTTCAAAGGATAATGAATGAAAGGATGAGAACTCCTAAGATTTTGGTGGCAAGATACTTAAGAGACATTAAATTTCTTGTGTCCACTAAATTTTTCTTTATGCAAGCAATTGAACCCAAGACTATTTGGATCTCAAAACTAGACCATGAAGTGACTAAAGAAGAAGTTGTTAACTATGAAAAATTACTTCTAAGAAACCCTAAAGACCTCAAAAAATCAAGGTTAGAGGATAGGACTAGAGATGAGATGAGTGCAGAAGCCTCTAGAAGCTCTAGGAGGATAGGTAAGAACAAAAAAAGCACTAATATCCCTCTGGTTGTAGAGAAAGTTAAACAAGAAGTTATAAGGAAAAGGGATATTAATATTGAAGAAGAATTAATTAACATAGATGATGCTCAACATGAGCATGAAACTTTAGTCATAACCACCAATGCACAAGATGTAGATGAAACTATAAAGGCCTTAGAAGAGATAATTATTGGTACAAGTATTGATGCATCAGTATTGACTATGGAAAATTTCAAACTCTGTTTTGATTCTTTTAAGGAATATGTCTCTGGACTAAAAGGACAAGCTAAAAGTGAATCAAAGGCAAGGCTTGTAGAAAAGAAACTAGTGCATATCACAAGGAAGTGTGTAAGTGCACATCAAAAAGTTACAAAAAAATTGAATTATTCTCAAACCTATGAGGAAGAAGAATAAAACCTACTTTCATATTGCTTGAAATGGCCAAATACCACAAAAAGCATAAAGTATTCCATGAGTTCAATTGAAACACAAATAAGTTGTGCAACATATACTTATGATCCAATGAAAGGAGAAGATAATCAGACCTGGACTAGCATTATGTAGCTACATGAAAAATTATTTGCCTTGCAGAATCATATACCTAAGGGACTTAGTAAAGATAAAGCATATACCTATCTCAAGTTCCCTTTCCTGTACAAATAATCTCTCAAAGATAAATCTCAACCCCTATACTCTAAAAGAAGGAGAAGAATCTCTAATGTTGCTTGAATTATAGAACAAGAAAATTGTAGAAGAAAAAAGGCTTTGAGAAGAAGGAAGATCTACTTGACAAGAAATTTTTCAAAAGCTCAAATGGTCAACATCCTTAGGTTGACAATTTTTAATTCCTATGCATTTTTCTAAGTTTTTCAAAATTCCTTATTGCATGAATAAAGGCATAATTTTTTTGTTCAATTCTCTATAGGGGAGTCAAAACATATATCTAAGGGGGAGTATACTGAGTTTTTGCACACCCTTTTCCATTGATGTTAAATGGGGAGAGATAGTTGAAAAAACAATTGCTCAAAAAATTTGGAAAGGAATACTTGGATACTTGGGAATACCTGGAGAGATATTGAGAAAATCTTATTGAGAGAATATGTGTAAAGGGGGAGACAGGATTTCAAATTTTCTTTTGATATGCATATTTCCATCAATGACAAAGGGGAAGATTGTTGGAAGTTGGAAGTTTATCATTAATGATGCAATTTTGAAACATGAGCATGAGGTGTTTATATTGCTTGATCAACTGTTGGAATTAATGTCAACATTATTATTACAATCCTAGTTTTAGAACATAATGATATACTGAGAAGGGGGTGAATCAATAGATATTAGAACTTTCAAACCTTAAAAACTTTTGCAAATTCTACCTTAAACTAAAATGTGCAAATTGAAATACTAACAAATATAATAACCAAAAGCACAAGAAAGATCAACACATAACACCAAATATATGTGGAAAATCCAAGATGAGAAAAACCACAGTGAGAAATGCTGCTAGGATCTACTATCCTAATCCAGCCTCACAAGCATCAAAGTTTAGATACAGATTTTAAGGGCTACAACCCCAAGGAAGCTTCAACTCCCTGTTTTAGAAGCAACAACTTTAGGGGTGCTAAAACACCCTGATTTGAGCTAAAACTCAGTGCAACTAGAGGCTACAACCTATTACAAAGATCTATAATCAATTGTGCATAAAATGGTTTTACGCAACATACAATGCATCAATTCAATACATAAGCTCTCTCTAACTGTTCTCTCTTACTCCACTATAACCAAATTCATGTATTTTCATATTTTTAACTTTTTTTTATAGTTATCTTGCATACACCTTGTCTTCACCCTTTTTCTTCTTACTCTCAATAGTTCTACATTCTTCTTTTTATTTTTTCTCTTACAAAATCAAAATCTCTATAGGGTTTTTCACTTGATGCCTTCTTCAAAAAGTTTCCTCTACATCAACCCACACACCACTTCTTGCCTCATCATTAAGACATTTGATAGGATTTTCAGATATTTCTCTCCCCTGCATTGATCCATACAACATTTAATTAGGATATATAGAATTTTATTTCATTCTCTTTGTCAAACCCTAAGATTTGATTAAGTATTGAATGTATTCTCCTATTCATTCAATCAGATTTGATCTTGATTGACATGAATCTTTGTGCCACTGAATTCTAGATCAGATCAAATCTCATAAATTTTCACTAGGGTAGTTGAGTGATTTGATTATTTTCCTATGTTGGTTACTAGATTGAAACCCTATTCATACAAACTTAGCCATTTAAGATCTACATCTTTGAATCTGGACCATCGATCTTCTTCTTTCCCACCCTAATATTGTGATCAATGTTCACTATCATGCCTTAAAATATCAATCGTTAAATAAGTGTTCATTCAAATCTTCATCGTCGATCTATCATATTGCTCTATCAGAGAGACATTTTTGAAGGTCCTAGCGATACACCAGTATCACTCTGATATGAACTTCCTTCAAATACTTGGACCCACATGCCATCTCTTTTCCATGTCATCACCACCTAATTCACAACAACAATGTGAATTATCATATAGAGTAATCACTCTTCACCACTAGTCAGCCTTTGTCGCAATTGGGTCCCACTAGCTTCTCCCCTTATCATTACGTCGCTAACGCATGAGCTTCAAAGTCCTAGCAATATGCAATTGTATCACCGATGAAAGTGTCATTCACTTGTTAGGGAGACATCCTTCAAAGTCCTACTGATGACCTTCAGTCACACTGATGAAGATCCTTGATGACATCACCATTCCACTTCATGACCATGTCACTGCATTGTAATCCACAACAAGGATGTGGATTACAATTCATCAAATCTTGTCACACATGTGTCTACTTCATCATCTATGTCACCCATGTCAATATGGCTAGGTCCCACTTGAGCACAACCTTCACGTCACCATGTCAAAGAGACATTGACAAAGGTCTCATCGATGCCATCTAGTCTTGTTGATAACATTTCCACACTCCTTATCACTCCATCATTGAGTCGCCAAAAAATTGAACCCGCAACATGCTTACATATAGATATCAAGTTTTTGGAGAGACTCTAATGTGAGTCCCTTTGAACCGCCAAGAACATATATTGTTGAGCTAGGGAAAGAGAATTCCCTAACTAGGCTCTTAGGGTTTTTCACCCTAAGAGCACTTAGGTGGGAGAATGACTCTCTTTCCTCTTGGTTGATTATGTTTAAGGCTAATTTCATTCAAAAAGGGGGGAAAGGGATTGCATGATGGTTTTGAATGTGTGTGACATGTGGCTAATGCTGAAAGTACAATGAAACTAATCTAAATGTATGCAAATGCAAATGAAACAAAACAAAACAAAACTAATGTTGAACTATTCTAGAATGACCTAAATGTGTATTTTCTGGAAAATGATAGAGCGGGGTAGAAAGTGTGTACCTAGAGAAATGATTTGATATTTGAATTCTTTTGGAAGCTCCTAGAAATTACCTGATCTAAGAAAAAGGACACTTACACCAATTGGGGAGACCTAGTCCTCCAACTAGAAAACTTTCCCGAAACTGGTTTCGAGGAAATGGGTATCGAAAAACATAGAAACCCTTTTTCAGGCCTAGCACAGGGACAAGGTTTCCAATAGGGGTGACCTAGTCCTCTTGTGGATTTATGAGGAATCAAGCGTTGGTTTTGTGGGTCCTGGTTGATGTTCCCCTTTCTTTAGCAATCTATGACAAGAAGTCTTGAAAGTGACCTGCAACTTATCTTTTGTCCTTCCTAGGGCTTGAGACTTTGGACTTGACTTGAGGAGAGTGTTGCTACTTCTTGCAACACTTTTTCCTTCACCTAACCTGCATCAAAAGATCTACAAACACATGCAAAGACCAGAAATTGTTACGGTTGGATAATAGGGGTTTTCTTAAGTCAAACCCCTTTGTAGGTGATTAACCCAAATGAGATAAACATAAAGGAAAGCAAGAGCGAATGAGGGTGGTAGCATGGATAAACATGTTGGGAAATGAGGGTGGTAGCATGGATGGGTAAAAGGTTGCATTGTCTTCAAGGTTATTCAGACACTCATTAAGGAACTAACACATGCTAGTATTGTCTTCTCGAAAGATGTCAATCTTTGCAGGGGGACATTATGTAGGAGTAGGATGAGCAAGAGTGGGTTCAAGGTCATGAGGATTGGTGGAAAAAGTGAATCTTGAAATATCCATTAAGGATTTGAGGGAGGTCCATAACTTTTTGAATGACATGGCCATGGTACTTGGGTGAAGCAAAGACAGAAAATGAACCAAAATATCAAATCTGGAGGTAAAAATAAAAGATAAAGATAGAAATACAAAATGCAGACCAGGTGCTGGTAATGATAGAAATGGGGATGCAAATTTTGCAAAAGGACTAGGTCACCCAATGTGGTGACTTAGTCCCAATAGTGTTGTTTTTTGAAAAAAATTCTAAAATTTTATATAATTTTTATGGTTTTTTTGAAATTGAATTGCAAACAGAAACTAAAAATGCAAAATTTTAGTGTTTTCTAATTAAAAATGCAATGAAATGTACAAAATTACCATGAATTTTCACTAAATGCACTTTTATGACTAACCCTAGGATGCAAACAATGCAAGCTATCTTAAGATGAAATGCAAAAAAAAAGAAAGCTAGCTAGTGTCAATGGTCAGGCTCAACAAAATGAACCACTAAAAACATATATTTTTTAGCCAGGGAAAGAGGATTCCCTGACTAGGCTCTTAGGGTTTTTCATCCTAAGATCACTTAGGTGCGAGAATGACTCTCTTTCCTCTTGGTTGATTATGTTTAAGGCTAAGTTCATTCAAAAAGGGGGGAAAGGGATTTGATGATGGTTGTGAATGTGTGTGACATGTGGCTAATGCTAAAAGTATAATGAAACTAATCTAAATGTATGCAAATGCAAATGAAACAAAACAAAACAAAACTAATGCTCAACTATTCTAGAATGACCTAAATGTGTATTTCCTGGAAAATGATAGAGCAGGGTAGAAATTTTGTACCTGGAGAAATTATGTGATAGTTGAATACTTCTAGAAGCTCCTAGAAAGTACTTGACCTAAGCAAAAGGACACTTAGGCCAACTGGGGCAATCTAGTCCTCTAATTGGAAAACTTTCCTGAAATAGGTTTCAGGGAAATGGGTATCCAAAAACACAAAATCCCTTTTCCAAGCCTAGCACAGGGACATGGCCACCAATAGGGGCAACCTAGTCCTCTTGTGGCTTTCTGAGGAATCATACTTTGGTTTTGTAGGTCTCGGTTGATGGTCCCCTTTTCTGCAGTAATTTGTGGCAGGTAGTCCCGAAAGTGACCTGCAACTTGTCTTTTATCCTTCCTAGGGCTTGAGACTTTGGAGTTGACTTGAGGAGAGTGTTGGTACTTCTTGCAACACTTTTTCCTTCACCTAACCTTCATCAAATGATCTTCAAACACATTCAAAGACCATAAATGGTTAGGGTTAGGTAATAGGGGTTTTCCTAAGTCAAACCCCTTTGTAGGTGATTAAACCTAAATGAGATAAACACAAAGGAAAGAAAGAGTGATGATAACACAATAGAGTAGCTTACCAAACCTTTGTTGATGGTCTACAATTTTCATGAGCAACTTCAATGGAGGAGGTCTGAAAACCCTAGTGCTTGTATGCTTGCTTGGTTTCTTGAGTACTTGATGATTGAGAGAAAAAGAGTGAAAGTGAAGGCAAGAGAGTAAAAAAGAGCTTTGAGAGCAAAACCTGAACTAGGAGAGCAAAAAATGAACTAGGAGAGAGACAAAATGTAGGTAGAAAACCTTATTTGTACATTTGAAACCCTAATTTTCTTGAAATACAACCTAATTGGCTGACCCTAGGGTTTAGGAGGCAATATTCTCATTCAATCTTATTTAAAATTTGAATTTTATGCTTAGAGGGACTAGGTTACCCAAAGTGGCGACCTAGTCCTCCTAGGAAAATTTTGATGATTATCAGGAATTGATTTATGTTTAATAAAGTTAGCTATATTTGTCTCCTGAAACACACTTAGTTCAAGACTAAAGATGCATTAAAAGGAAAAATTAGCATATGAAAAGGGCTGATTTAGGGTTGATAAGCCTAGATGAATCTGAAAATGCAACACAACACTTTAGAACACTTTGTCTTAAGGCTTAGGGAGGTGTAAGAATATATTATTTAGGTGAATTATGTTGAAAGGGTCTTAGAAAAGCGAGGAAATGTATTACAACACTTCACAACACCTTAGTAAAACACCGTTAGTTTAGTGTTGAAATGCAAGCTTACTAGGATGAATTAAGGTAATGAGGACCAAAATCCACTGAAAAAGGAAAAAATGAGTGAAAAAGTGCCAATGTATACACTTTTTGGTGACACACCCACCAATAATCACTTGTCACATCGATAAAACTCTCCTTACTCCTTACGGCTCCATCAAAAAGACATAGCCCAAACTACTGCTGATGCGGTAATGTCTCGCTAATACAAAGATCATCAACCCGTCAAAGAGACATCTGCCATTGTTTGGACGATCACACATGGTCACACTAACAAGGTGACCATTGAGCCATCAAAGATACTTTCTTGACTCCTAGCGATACACTAGTCTCTCGCTGACTTGAAGAAGATATATAACCTTAAAGTGCTAGGCAGAGGGGCTGAGCACACACACACGAAGATGGAATTAAGTTATCAGAAATGTTTCACAACAAGTCAGTGAAGAAAATAACACTGTAATCAGCTCCTCCATGATTGGAAACATCCTTAGGGTATAATTGATAAACCCTAACATTTAAGAGAAAAAATAATAATTTTTGGGCGCATCCTTCACACTCACAACCTGGACAATACCTTCCTGGAAAGGTCTCGAGAAACCTAGTTCGAATCTACAATCTAATTACCCATAAAATCCACTACTCTCACATTCATCCTTTTTCATCATGCCTAGTGGAGCTTTTAAAATTTTCCCATGAGTTTTCTTATTTATTGTGTCCTTGGTGCTTGGCTCTATTGGTTTGTCTTTGGGTTTTGGGGTTTTTCCATAAATTTTGGTAGTGGTTACATTCTATTCATGGGTTGACGTGTTATTGTAGGTCATTGGTTGTACAAGTTGTGGTCTCAACCCTTTTATTCATTGCATTATTGACCCCTCTTTACCTGCCCTTTCGGTCTTTTTGTGTTTCAATTGTATTTTAATTCTTCCCTTAGTGTTGGGTTGATAACCGATTAAAGTTTTAGACTAATCTCAAAAAATTTTTGCCTCAAGGGTCAATTTACCCATCCACTTAATCAATCCCCTTTTTTATGACTAAATTTTTCACATGTGTAGGTTTGATAACCATCGGATGGAATGATTCGCATCCTGACCATTCCCCACTGGCCTCACAAGGTTTTTGATGACATCACATTAAAGTTGCAAGGTATGCAAGATTCTACCATCTGTCACCTATGATTGTGGGGCCTAGTCCTTGTTCGTTGAATGATGAAGCACACTGATGTTGATGGTTGTCTTTTAACAACACATCGTGGTTGTTCCTCGCTGACCTCACATAATTAAAACACTAGTTTTAATAATGTTGTGAGGTGTACGGATTGTTGACACATGAATGCCAATACAGTATAAGAGATGATCAAGGTGGGACCCATTCATTGTGAGGTGGATTTATATTCGCTTGAGGTTTGGTGAACAAACGTGGCATTTTCAAACCATATTGACTCAATCTGGGTTATTCTTTCTTGTTACCTAGATTCAAATTAATGATTGGTATTTGAAATAAGCTGGTGTTGTACTATAGTCATTTTATCTCATGTGAGAGAATAGTAATGGTTGAGTTTGGACTGTGCTCCCACAATTAAATACTAAAAGATCATTGAATTGCTATTTTTGTGCCCATTTCCATGCCAAAGAAGAATTTCCTAGTACCATGTGAAGCGAGTTGTTTTCATAAAAATTTAGCATCACTACCATTGACATATTCTATAGGCGAAACCATAAGTAACATATATACCATATCATATGTTTTCAGAAGGTCTTATGGTTGTTTGAGAAAAAATATCAACTACATTTTGTTTTGTTCCTAAAGGATTGTATGGGTTAATCTTCTTTAAAATATTTTAAAGCTTGTCCTGATAATTTTTGTAGCTTCTTGAATTGTGAAGTATTTATTTGAGGCTATGGGGTGTAGGCTATAATTGTGTGATATTTCAAAACCCTAGCTCAAAATTTTTTTTGTCTTGTATAAATGGCACCCAAGGCCCAAAGCTTTGGCTCTAAAACCTCTACTAGGTCCCTTTCCTAGGATGTTATAGACTTGTTAGAACCCTCTACCAACAAAAATCTTGAGGGAAATTCTTTGTTTTATGGGCCCTCACTCTTGGAAGGGTTAACTGAAAAATAATGTGTGATTCGAGATGCTGAGCTACCATATACTAGATGGCAATTGTTCTCAAATTGGTTTGGGAATGGGAATTTGTGTGCTCCTTTGTGTAACCCTTGGAGGTTGGATCTTTGTAAGCTGATGGTCCCAAATGTCTATCTGGATGTAGATTTTTTAAAAGATGTTGCTACAAGGTATGACCCTGTAACCAGAGTCATCAGAACATATTTTGGTGTAGAAATGGTAAAGATAACTAGGAAGGAAATTATAGAGATCTTTGGTCTACATGAATGGAGTCAGGATATGGTTACTATTGATCTTGAGGTTTTCAGAGAAGGATACAAAAATACTAAGGGTTTTTTTAGAACATCTATGTTGATAGCTCATTTGGCAACCTCTAGAAGAGGAAAGAATAAGAAGTGGGTAGTGATTGGTAAAAATGAGCCAGAGCCTTTTCCTATGAATTAATTTTCTAACTATTTCAGCAAGACATTTTGTGCCTTGTGTCAAGTTCTTGGAATTAGTTTGAAGACTACTTTTCCTACTGACATCATGTAAAAAGTCGTAAATCTCCAACATCCAAGTTTTAATGTGGTATATGATTTTGCCACTTATTTTGTAGAAAAAATGCATAGGTTTCTGGCGGCCCTTAAGGAAGGAAATACTTTGGTTGGTTTCATATGGTTTTCCCTATCGATGCACATGTTTTTGTATAGGGGCTAGGCATTTTTTGGGCAAGATATGGAATTGAAGAAAAGAGAAGATGATGTTGACATGCTTGTCTAATATTGGACCAGGGTCCTTGATAGGCATGATCATAAATTTGATTATGTGGTGTTCCAAAATGTTTTTGGGTCCAAATTGAGAAGTTCTTTGGTTCGTAATCCACCTAGGATTCCTAAGGAGATTCATGATTTCTTGAGGCCAATGGAAAGAAGACCTGGATTAAATTTGACACATAATTGGGGAGATATTATCCCTTATCATAATACAACAATTTTCAGAGTATATGGCACCAGTATCAACCCATATGTTTTACCGAGGGATGTGCCTTTGAGAATTGGGGTTTTAGAAATCATGAGATAGTTGGGGTGTGCTCAGGATATACATATTCTAGTAGAACAAAAGAAGGGATCTTTCTTTCCTGAGTATACAACGTTTGTTGACTTTGTTATGGAAAAGGGAGGATGGAAGGATTTGTACACATTGCTTAGACATTATGGATTAAAGAATGTACGCCCTAGGAATCATGACCCTAAGGGTTTCATTTCTCAAATGAATGGAAAGCACCAGACTGGAACATTCATCCATAATTTCTATTTCCCTTAGGACATTATCAGGAATTTTTTTGATTTAGAGATACAAGAAGAGAGAAAAGAAAAATATATTTCCTTTACCAAGATGGTGAAGAAGAAGAAAGAAAATATAACTTCTTTTAATCCCATACCAAATATTAGTGGTGAGTTGAATAGGGCTATGTATGCTATTGCCAATTTTGAAATTTTAGTGGGGATTTTGAAGGACAAGAAGGTTGTGGAAGATAAGGGGAAAGTCACAAACTATTGAGGAATACCTTGAGGTAAGGTTGGAGGAAAGACCTATCTATTAACCCCTGAAAAGGATTAGGATATTTTTTGGGAAAAGGGGAAGTATGGCTAAGGAAGTTGCTAAGAGTGTTGTACCATCATCTTCAGGGCAGTCATTGCCTAATTTTGTTGATGTAGATTCCCCTCTAAGGCCTTCTGATCAAACATGTCCATCATCACCAAAGAGACATAAAATTGAAAGAACAAAGATGGTTGAATATGATGATGATGATGATGAAGAGATCATGGTCACTCCTAGTGATATGCATCAGGGAATGCCATCTTTTCCACAATACATTTCATCAAGTTCTAGAGTAGTTGCTTTAAGGTTGGGAAAAGATGAAATAAAGGGGATAAACAACAATGATGACATGAGGATGGAGGCTTGTAGAGAATTCATGATGGATTATTCTTTTATCAAGAAGAATGATTTTAGGGATTTTTTATGGAGGACACATGTTTCACTATATGCTGATAAGGTGGCTCGAGAAAGAAGTTTGCACCCTGAGCTCCCAGAACAATTAATTCAGTCCAATTTCAGGTTGTAGATGAAGCAGAGATTCAAAGAGATAACATGAGTGCAAGGCCGAGCATTGGTGCAAAAGAGTGGATTTTTTTTACTTCCTAAGTGGGATATTGTTGATGTTGTGGTGTTCGATACAATAACAAGGGCCAATAGGCCACTTCTTGCAACCAAGGAAGAAGTTGCATTGGTGCTTAAAGGGTCAAAATTTAGTGAGGAGTGGGATACCTTGGAAATTTGGTCTTTGTCCACTGGATCTAGGAAGCCAATAGTTGTGAAACCATTTGATTTTAGTAGTCACCTTTTTGTAAGAAGATTTGTTGACACTCTAGCATTGGAGGTTGAAGATTTGGTTGTAAATGTTACCAAGTTCACTAGGAAAACTATTGAGGATTTGACTAAGGATCGAGATACTTTGAGAGGCCACTACAATAACCTTATTATTGAATATAATAGGAGTCAAAAAAAGGTGGAAGAGCTAGAAATTGAGTTGGCATTACTAAATTAGCAAATGGAGACATTGAATTCTCTAAGGCAGGCTAACTCTAGTCACACTATTTCTGACCCACCACTGGAGCAACCTCAACCCTCTTCAGAAGAATAGTAATTAGCTATTGTTCCATTTAATATGGGATAGGTGCCTATTAAAATTGAAAGGGCTAATAGCCTAGGAGGAGGACTCTCTAGGGAAAAATTATTTTATAAGGTGGAGGAGTAAAAAGAGATGGTGCAAAAAATTCGGGAGTCAGCAGGGAAAAGAAATTTGGTGATTGTGGACACTGTGTTGAGACAATTAAACAGGAGATTCTAGGAAAAATTAAATAATGTTCATGCAAGTCATGCTCTAATGTTGCAAGCACTCAAGATGTTCCCGAGAGATAAAGAGTTGGTCACCCCATTGCTAGATAGATGGAGCCCCAAAATTGAGAAACTGGCATTTATGGTAGTGGGAGGAAAGCAACATGCAGATAAGTATCCTATGGTTATGTCAACTTATCATTTTTTCAAAGGAATTGTGGAGCAAAAGTTTCAGGGGTATGCTACCCCTATGGAATTAAAGTTCAAAGAGTTGAAGGCCAAGTATGATGGAATGGACTTAACTCCATTACCACAAATTTTGATTAGTCATGATGAGGTGAAACTTTTTCAGGTTTGGAAAGATCAAATGACTAATATAATGATAGCTCAGACACATGAAATATGTAGAAATGCTGACATTGGTATGCTGGACAATAAACTTGAGAAACTATCATTTGTCATTAGTTTCCTAGAAGACTTTGATAAGGAGGCCACTTCAGTAATGGTAAAATATGAACCATATAGAGATAATATTATTCTAGTTATTTATTTTAAGTGGCCGTCTGAGGAAAATTTTGAATTATGGAAAAAGGTGTTCACTGATGAGTTTGAAATATGAGTACTAAGGTTGAGAAGTGTGACTTGGATATGTATAATGCAGGTTTGGCCTCAAAAGTTACATTTGAAAATGAATTCTTCTCTCGACTTCAGGTACAAGATGCTAAGGTGAAATACAGTGTTATAATGGTTAGAGATGCCTTTGGTATGAACAAGTTTCCTTTTGAAAGGCAGTTTTCTTCCTCCATAGCAATTGATGGTTATTTTTGTCTTATGCATTTTCCCTCCATTTGCAAGATGCAAATATAATTGTATTGGGAATTTGCAGTCCAATGAGAAATGGACATGTGTACCCTCTAGCCTGAAGCTTGTTTTTCTCCCTTGTTTTATAAAAGGGAATTTTGGGCCGTGGTATAGGTGTTAGGTTTTCAATGGCAGATATCTAAAAGCTAAATGCAGATTTTATCAAATAAACCAGAAGTAAAACACACAGAAAAATAACACAGAGAATTTAATGTGGTTCACCCAATGTGGGCTACATCCACCAAACCGCAGCCATCCAATGATTTCATTAACCAGTGTAAAACCCTATTACAATATCGCGAATAATCGCTTGTTTCTTATAATACTGTAACTCTATCCTAAACCCTTTATAAATTAGGGTTATACAAAATCGGGGATTTTTCCCTTTTTTTATAGAATGATCAGTCGCCACATACCAACAATCTCCCACTTGGAGACTGATCAGGCTCCACACCTAAAGAATCTCCCACTTGGAGACTGAACCTGGACGACACCGCTGCACTTACAGCTCCCACTGGAAATAAGCACCTTGGATCCTGCTGCTTTCTTATACTTTAATTCAACCTTGAAGGCCAACCGAAGCTGAAGAGGAGCTCAACTTCTCCCTTATCACCGCCTTAGTAAACATATCCGCTGGATTTACATCTGTATGTATCTTTGCCAGCTTTACCTGTCCATCCTCCATCACTGACCGAATGAAATGATACCTCAATTGTATGTGTTTGGTTTTAGAGTGCAAAGTAGAATTCTTTGCAAGATGTATAGCACTCTGGCTGTCTGTAAACAAGTAATTTTCAGCCTGTTGTTTTCCCAACTCTTCCATGAAAAGTTGCATCCATATCATCTCTTTTGCTGCCTCTGTTGCAGCCACATACTCTGCCTCGGTGGTGGATAAAGCAACCACCTTTTGCAATCGAGATATCCAACTTACTGCTGTCCCACCAACGGTAAATACATAACCTGTGGTACTCCGCCTGGTATCAATATCCCCTGCCAGATCTGAGTCAACATAGCCTTTTAAATCTGTATTAGATCCCTCAAAACATAAATGTTTATCTGGTGTACCTCTCAAATACCTGAGAATCCATTTCACTGCATTCCAATGCTCAATTCTTGGATTACTCATATACCGGCTAACAACTCCTACAACATGTGCAATATCTGGTCTCGTGCATACCATGGCATACATTAAACTACCTACAGCTGAAGCATATGGTACCTTGGACATTTTTTCTTTCTCCTCTTGTGTCTTTGGACACATATCCTTAGTCAATTTTACATGACTGGGCAAAGGTGTGCTGACAGCTTTTGCATTCTCCATATGAAATCTCTGCAACACCTTTTTAACATGATCAACCTGAGATAAAAACAATTTCCTGTTTTTCCTATCTCTTGTAATCTTCATACCAAGGATTTGTTTTGCTGCCCCCAAATCCTTCATAGCAAATGAATTTGCTAACTGTTGTTTTAACTCCTTTATGTGATCCATGTTAGACCCCGCTACAAGCATATCATCAACATATAAACATAAAATAATGTAGCTATCTTCACCTAGTATCTTAAAATAAACACAATGGTCTGAATTGCACCTGGTGTAGCCTTGCTCAGCCATAAAACTATCAAATTTAAGATACCATTGTCGAGGTGCTTGCTTCAAGCCATATAAGCTTTTCTTCAATCTGCACACTAGTTTCTCCTTACCTTTGACCTCAAATCCTTGTGGCTGTTCCATATAAATTTCCTCTTCCAAATCACCATGGAGAAAAGCAGTTTTAACATCAAGCTGTTCTAAATGCAAATCTTCAACAGCCACAATACTTAACACAGTACGAATAGAGGTCATTTTAACAACTGGAGAAAATATTTCATCAAAATCAATACCTTGTTTCTGTACAAATCCCTTTACAACTAATCTGGATTTAAATCTTTTCTTACCTCCATCCTCCTCTTTCATCCTATAAACCCATTTGTTTGCTAAAGCCTTTTTACCTACAGGCAACTTGCATAATTCCCAAGTTTGATTTTTCAGCAAGGAGTCCATTTCTTCTTCCATTCCATTCTCCCACTGAACCTTGGTATCCACCTGCATAGCTTCATGATAACATTCTGGTTCACCAGCATCAGTTAATAGAATAGAGTACAAAGAGGGAGAAAATCTTTCTGGAGGTCTACTTAACCTTGAAGATCGCCTAACATTAACTAGAGTTTGTGGTATTTCTTGTTGTTGCTGTTGCGGAGCATGAGGAACCACTGGAACATTGGTGTTTGTAATATCATCCAGCACTGCATAATCCTATTCTTTCTTCTCATGCTGCTGCAATAGATCTTTGTACAACATTTTCTCATTGAATATGACATCCCTGCTTCTCACAATTTTCTTATTTTCAAAATCCCAAAGCCTATAACCAAATTCATCTATGCCATATCCAACAAATACACATTTCTTTGATTTTGCATCAAGCTTGGTTCTATTTTCAGAATCTACATGTGCAAATGCTTCACAACCGAAGGTTTTCAGAAAAGAATAACTCACCTTCTTACCTTTCCATGCTTCCTCTGGAATACCACAACCCAAAGGATTAGATGGACCTCTATTAATTAAATAAGCAGCAGTGTTTACAGCCTCTGCCCACATGTTTAAAGGCAACCTAGCATGCAATCTCATAGTTCGTGCACGCTCCATTATTGTTCTATTCATGCACTCAGCCACTCCATTTTCCTATGGAGTCCTTGGAACCGTTTTCTGCCTACGAATACCATTAGAGGAACAATAATCTTCAAACTCTTTGCTGCAATACTCACCACCATTATCAGATCTGAGACATTTCAGCTTTTTACCTGTCTCATTCTCAACCAAGCTTCTCCATTTTTTAAAAGTTTCAAATACATCAGATTTCTGCCTAATGAAATAAATCCATACCTTCCTAGTTGCATCATCGATGAATGTGACATAATAATGAGAGCCACCGAGAGAAGATACTTGAGCTAGTCCCCATACATCCGTATGCACAAGCTCCAATTTCTCATCCTTCTTTTGTTTCCCATCCTTGAGAAAACTAACTCTCTTTTGTTTGGCATACACACAACTTTCATAGAAATCCATATTAACATATTTTAGACCTGGTAAAGCATTCTTTGAATGAAGTAATTTCATTCCTTTTGCACTCATGTGACCAAGTCTATTATGCCATAGTGCTAATTCAGAATTCGCAACAACTATCTGATTTTCTTCCC
>CM021104.1:326623062-326688754 GCA_007115665.2 Sequoiadendron giganteum
AAATCATAGAGTTAAAAGTGTGCTTGGAAAGATAAATTAATTTTACTATATGCATTTAAAGGAGAAGAGAAGAGCTAAAGATGAATTTTAAGGGTTTGACATGTCTCCTAGTGGCTAAACATCAAAACCTTAAGTTTACCAAGCTGAATAAGAGGTACTTTGCAATTCCTACATATTCTAGTCTTCTAAATTTTTTTTTGAAATTATGTTAAATGTAATGGAGGAACCAAAGGTTGTAGACATCTCACAAATACCGTAACCTAAGCTTAAAAGACATTCTCGCAAAGGTTTTCTAGATGATCCCTCAGGTGCATTCTCTAGCACGCTCTCTGGGGTTTTATCGACTAAGGACATTAAAGTGTATATTCATGGGAAAATGGAAAACATTTCCTCTAGAAGATTATTTATTCTATGGATAGAAGAATTGGAAGAGAATGATGACACTTTAAAATCAAAATAAAAATCCCTAAGTGAGAAGAGGTTGGATGTGTGGCAAAATTTTATGACATTTGAACACAAAGAGAAGTACACCAGAATGGTGCTAAGTAAAACTCATGATGAATCCATATGGATTAATAGCCCGTACATGATAACCAAGGAAAAAAATAGAGAAATAACTAATTTGTGGTCCTCTAGACCATTTCTAGACCGAAAATATGTCAAAGTCAAGGATGAAATGGAAAGGATAGGTGCTACCCTTGATAAAAAAATAATTCACATTGGACTCTATTAGAATCCTATAAGTTTTTTATGTAACAATAGTCATAGGTCACAAGATTTATCGCCCAAATAGATACAATGCAATATCTTCCATCGTCATCCATGTGGCACAAGATATGATAATAAATGATGTTGACTATGACCTTTATGAATTACTCTAACAATAATTATTGAAAAACCCGAAGAAGATCAAGAAGAATAAGAAGCATACATTCAGGTATGGAACATTGGTAGTCTATCTACTTTTCTACTTCTTACGAGAAGTACTGATGGTTGGGAAAGTAAATTGGACAAATGTAGAACCTATTGCACATCATATTGCAAACCATATGAAAAACCTTGGAGGTTTGGTTGCTCAAGGTGATGCTCTTGAAACATTATTTGGATATTTCAAAGGATAATGAATGAAAGGATGAGAACTCCTAAGATTTTGGTGGCAAGATACTTAAGAGACATTAAATTTCTTGTGTCCACTAAATTTTTCTTTATGCAAGCAATTGAACCCAAGACTATTTGGATCTCAAAACTAGACCATGAAGTGACTAAAGAAGAAGTTGTTAACTATGAAAAATTACTTCTAAGAAACCCTAAAGACCTCAAAAAATCAAGGTTAGAGGATAGGACTAGAGATGAGATGAGTGCAGAAGCCTCTAGAAGCTCTAGGAGGATAGGTAAGAACAAAAAAAGCACTAATATCCCTCTGGTTGTAGAGAAAGTTAAACAAGAAGTTATAAGGAAAAGGGATATTAATATTGAAGAAGAATTAATTAACATAGATGATGCTCAACATGAGCATGAAACTTTAGTCATAACCACCAATGCACAAGATGTAGATGAAACTATAAAGGCCTTAGAAGAGATAATTATTGGTACAAGTATTGATGCATCAGTATTGACTATGGAAAATTTCAAACTCTGTTTTGATTCTTTTAAGGAATATGTCTCTGGACTAAAAGGACAAGCTAAAAGTGAATCAAAGGCAAGGCTTGTAGAAAAGAAACTAGTGCATATCACAAGGAAGTGTGTAAGTGCACATCAAAAAGTTACAAAAAAATTGAATTATTCTCAAACCTATGAGGAAGAAGAATAAAACCTACTTTCATATTGCTTGAAATGGCCAAATACCACAAAAAGCATAAAGTATTCCATGAGTTCAATTGAAACACAAATAAGTTGTGCAACATATACTTATGATCCAATGAAAGGAGAAGATAATCAGACCTGGACTAGCATTATGTAGCTACATGAAAAATTATTTGCCTTGCAGAATCATATACCTAAGGGACTTAGTAAAGATAAAGCATATACCTATCTCAAGTTCCCTTTCCTGTACAAATAATCTCTCAAAGATAAATCTCAACCCCTATACTCTAAAAGAAGGAGAAGAATCTCTAATGTTGCTTGAATTATAGAACAAGAAAATTGTAGAAGAAAAAAGGCTTTGAGAAGAAGGAAGATCTACTTGACAAGAAATTTTTCAAAAGCTCAAATGGTCAACATCCTTAGGTTGACAATTTTTAATTCCTATGCATTTTTCTAAGTTTTTCAAAATTCCTTATTGCATGAATAAAGGCATAATTTTTTTGTTCAATTCTCTATAGGGGAGTCAAAACATATATCTAAGGGGGAGTATACTGAGTTTTTGCACACCCTTTTCCATTGATGTTAAATGGGGAGAGATAGTTGAAAAAACAATTGCTCAAAAAATTTGGAAAGGAATACTTGGATACTTGGGAATACCTGGAGAGATATTGAGAAAATCTTATTGAGAGAATATGTGTAAAGGGGGAGACAGGATTTCAAATTTTCTTTTGATATGCATATTTCCATCAATGACAAAGGGGAAGATTGTTGGAAGTTGGAAGTTTATCATTAATGATGCAATTTTGAAACATGAGCATGAGGTGTTTATATTGCTTGATCAACTGTTGGAATTAATGTCAACATTATTATTACAATCCTAGTTTTAGAACATAATGATATACTGAGAAGGGGGTGAATCAATAGATATTAGAACTTTCAAACCTTAAAAACTTTTGCAAATTCTACCTTAAACTAAAATGTGCAAATTGAAATACTAACAAATATAATAACCAAAAGCACAAGAAAGATCAACACATAACACCAAATATATGTGGAAAATCCAAGATGAGAAAAACCACAGTGAGAAATGCTGCTAGGATCTACTATCCTAATCCAGCCTCACAAGCATCAAAGTTTAGATACAGATTTTAAGGGCTACAACCCCAAGGAAGCTTCAACTCCCTGTTTTAGAAGCAACAACTTTAGGGGTGCTAAAACACCCTGATTTGAGCTAAAACTCAGTGCAACTAGAGGCTACAACCTATTACAAAGATCTATAATCAATTGTGCATAAAATGGTTTTACGCAACATACAATGCATCAATTCAATACATAAGCTCTCTCTAACTGTTCTCTCTTACTCCACTATAACCAAATTCATGTATTTTCATATTTTTAACTTTTTTTTATAGTTATCTTGCATACACCTTGTCTTCACCCTTTTTCTTCTTACTCTCAATAGTTCTACATTCTTCTTTTTATTTTTTCTCTTACAAAATCAAAATCTCTATAGGGTTTTTCACTTGATGCCTTCTTCAAAAAGTTTCCTCTACATCAACCCACACACCACTTCTTGCCTCATCATTAAGACATTTGATAGGATTTTCAGATATTTCTCTCCCCTGCATTGATCCATACAACATTTAATTAGGATATATAGAATTTTATTTCATTCTCTTTGTCAAACCCTAAGATTTGATTAAGTATTGAATGTATTCTCCTATTCATTCAATCAGATTTGATCTTGATTGACATGAATCTTTGTGCCACTGAATTCTAGATCAGATCAAATCTCATAAATTTTCACTAGGGTAGTTGAGTGATTTGATTATTTTCCTATGTTGGTTACTAGATTGAAACCCTATTCATACAAACTTAGCCATTTAAGATCTACATCTTTGAATCTGGACCATCGATCTTCTTCTTTCCCACCCTAATATTGTGATCAATGTTCACTATCATGCCTTAAAATATCAATCGTTAAATAAGTGTTCATTCAAATCTTCATCGTCGATCTATCATATTGCTCTATCAGAGAGACATTTTTGAAGGTCCTAGCGATACACCAGTATCACTCTGATATGAACTTCCTTCAAATACTTGGACCCACATGCCATCTCTTTTCCATGTCATCACCACCTAATTCACAACAACAATGTGAATTATCATATAGAGTAATCACTCTTCACCACTAGTCAGCCTTTGTCGCAATTGGGTCCCACTAGCTTCTCCCCTTATCATTACGTCGCTAACGCATGAGCTTCAAAGTCCTAGCAATATGCAATTGTATCACCGATGAAAGTGTCATTCACTTGTTAGGGAGACATCCTTCAAAGTCCTACTGATGACCTTCAGTCACACTGATGAAGATCCTTGATGACATCACCATTCCACTTCATGACCATGTCACTGCATTGTAATCCACAACAAGGATGTGGATTACAATTCATCAAATCTTGTCACACATGTGTCTACTTCATCATCTATGTCACCCATGTCAATATGGCTAGGTCCCACTTGAGCACAACCTTCACGTCACCATGTCAAAGAGACATTGACAAAGGTCTCATCGATGCCATCTAGTCTTGTTGATAACATTTCCACACTCCTTATCACTCCATCATTGAGTCGCCAAAAAATTGAACCCGCAACATGCTTACATATAGATATCAAGTTTTTGGAGAGACTCTAATGTGAGTCCCTTTGAACCGCCAAGAACATATATTGTTGAGCTAGGGAAAGAGAATTCCCTAACTAGGCTCTTAGGGTTTTTCACCCTAAGAGCACTTAGGTGGGAGAATGACTCTCTTTCCTCTTGGTTGATTATGTTTAAGGCTAATTTCATTCAAAAAGGGGGGAAAGGGATTGCATGATGGTTTTGAATGTGTGTGACATGTGGCTAATGCTGAAAGTACAATGAAACTAATCTAAATGTATGCAAATGCAAATGAAACAAAACAAAACAAAACTAATGTTGAACTATTCTAGAATGACCTAAATGTGTATTTTCTGGAAAATGATAGAGCGGGGTAGAAAGTGTGTACCTAGAGAAATGATTTGATATTTGAATTCTTTTGGAAGCTCCTAGAAATTACCTGATCTAAGAAAAAGGACACTTACACCAATTGGGGAGACCTAGTCCTCCAACTAGAAAACTTTCCCGAAACTGGTTTCGAGGAAATGGGTATCGAAAAACATAGAAACCCTTTTTCAGGCCTAGCACAGGGACAAGGTTTCCAATAGGGGTGACCTAGTCCTCTTGTGGATTTATGAGGAATCAAGCGTTGGTTTTGTGGGTCCTGGTTGATGTTCCCCTTTCTTTAGCAATCTATGACAAGAAGTCTTGAAAGTGACCTGCAACTTATCTTTTGTCCTTCCTAGGGCTTGAGACTTTGGACTTGACTTGAGGAGAGTGTTGCTACTTCTTGCAACACTTTTTCCTTCACCTAACCTGCATCAAAAGATCTACAAACACATGCAAAGACCAGAAATTGTTACGGTTGGATAATAGGGGTTTTCTTAAGTCAAACCCCTTTGTAGGTGATTAACCCAAATGAGATAAACATAAAGGAAAGCAAGAGCGAATGAGGGTGGTAGCATGGATAAACATGTTGGGAAATGAGGGTGGTAGCATGGATGGGTAAAAGGTTGCATTGTCTTCAAGGTTATTCAGACACTCATTAAGGAACTAACACATGCTAGTATTGTCTTCTCGAAAGATGTCAATCTTTGCAGGGGGACATTATGTAGGAGTAGGATGAGCAAGAGTGGGTTCAAGGTCATGAGGATTGGTGGAAAAAGTGAATCTTGAAATATCCATTAAGGATTTGAGGGAGGTCCATAACTTTTTGAATGACATGGCCATGGTACTTGGGTGAAGCAAAGACAGAAAATGAACCAAAATATCAAATCTGGAGGTAAAAATAAAAGATAAAGATAGAAATACAAAATGCAGACCAGGTGCTGGTAATGATAGAAATGGGGATGCAAATTTTGCAAAAGGACTAGGTCACCCAATGTGGTGACTTAGTCCCAATAGTGTTGTTTTTTGAAAAAAATTCTAAAATTTTATATAATTTTTATGGTTTTTTTGAAATTGAATTGCAAACAGAAACTAAAAATGCAAAATTTTAGTGTTTTCTAATTAAAAATGCAATGAAATGTACAAAATTACCATGAATTTTCACTAAATGCACTTTTATGACTAACCCTAGGATGCAAACAATGCAAGCTATCTTAAGATGAAATGCAAAAAAAAAGAAAGCTAGCTAGTGTCAATGGTCAGGCTCAACAAAATGAACCACTAAAAACATATATTTTTTAGCCAGGGAAAGAGGATTCCCTGACTAGGCTCTTAGGGTTTTTCATCCTAAGATCACTTAGGTGCGAGAATGACTCTCTTTCCTCTTGGTTGATTATGTTTAAGGCTAAGTTCATTCAAAAAGGGGGGAAAGGGATTTGATGATGGTTGTGAATGTGTGTGACATGTGGCTAATGCTAAAAGTATAATGAAACTAATCTAAATGTATGCAAATGCAAATGAAACAAAACAAAACAAAACTAATGCTCAACTATTCTAGAATGACCTAAATGTGTATTTCCTGGAAAATGATAGAGCAGGGTAGAAATTTTGTACCTGGAGAAATTATGTGATAGTTGAATACTTCTAGAAGCTCCTAGAAAGTACTTGACCTAAGCAAAAGGACACTTAGGCCAACTGGGGCAATCTAGTCCTCTAATTGGAAAACTTTCCTGAAATAGGTTTCAGGGAAATGGGTATCCAAAAACACAAAATCCCTTTTCCAAGCCTAGCACAGGGACATGGCCACCAATAGGGGCAACCTAGTCCTCTTGTGGCTTTCTGAGGAATCATACTTTGGTTTTGTAGGTCTCGGTTGATGGTCCCCTTTTCTGCAGTAATTTGTGGCAGGTAGTCCCGAAAGTGACCTGCAACTTGTCTTTTATCCTTCCTAGGGCTTGAGACTTTGGAGTTGACTTGAGGAGAGTGTTGGTACTTCTTGCAACACTTTTTCCTTCACCTAACCTTCATCAAATGATCTTCAAACACATTCAAAGACCATAAATGGTTAGGGTTAGGTAATAGGGGTTTTCCTAAGTCAAACCCCTTTGTAGGTGATTAAACCTAAATGAGATAAACACAAAGGAAAGAAAGAGTGATGATAACACAATAGAGTAGCTTACCAAACCTTTGTTGATGGTCTACAATTTTCATGAGCAACTTCAATGGAGGAGGTCTGAAAACCCTAGTGCTTGTATGCTTGCTTGGTTTCTTGAGTACTTGATGATTGAGAGAAAAAGAGTGAAAGTGAAGGCAAGAGAGTAAAAAAGAGCTTTGAGAGCAAAACCTGAACTAGGAGAGCAAAAAATGAACTAGGAGAGAGACAAAATGTAGGTAGAAAACCTTATTTGTACATTTGAAACCCTAATTTTCTTGAAATACAACCTAATTGGCTGACCCTAGGGTTTAGGAGGCAATATTCTCATTCAATCTTATTTAAAATTTGAATTTTATGCTTAGAGGGACTAGGTTACCCAAAGTGGCGACCTAGTCCTCCTAGGAAAATTTTGATGATTATCAGGAATTGATTTATGTTTAATAAAGTTAGCTATATTTGTCTCCTGAAACACACTTAGTTCAAGACTAAAGATGCATTAAAAGGAAAAATTAGCATATGAAAAGGGCTGATTTAGGGTTGATAAGCCTAGATGAATCTGAAAATGCAACACAACACTTTAGAACACTTTGTCTTAAGGCTTAGGGAGGTGTAAGAATATATTATTTAGGTGAATTATGTTGAAAGGGTCTTAGAAAAGCGAGGAAATGTATTACAACACTTCACAACACCTTAGTAAAACACCGTTAGTTTAGTGTTGAAATGCAAGCTTACTAGGATGAATTAAGGTAATGAGGACCAAAATCCACTGAAAAAGGAAAAAATGAGTGAAAAAGTGCCAATGTATACACTTTTTGGTGACACACCCACCAATAATCACTTGTCACATCGATAAAACTCTCCTTACTCCTTACGGCTCCATCAAAAAGACATAGCCCAAACTACTGCTGATGCGGTAATGTCTCGCTAATACAAAGATCATCAACCCGTCAAAGAGACATCTGCCATTGTTTGGACGATCACACATGGTCACACTAACAAGGTGACCATTGAGCCATCAAAGATACTTTCTTGACTCCTAGCGATACACTAGTCTCTCGCTGACTTGAAGAAGATATATAACCTTAAAGTGCTAGGCAGAGGGGCTGAGCACACACACACGAAGATGGAATTAAGTTATCAGAAATGTTTCACAACAAGTCAGTGAAGAAAATAACACTGTAATCAGCTCCTCCATGATTGGAAACATCCTTAGGGTATAATTGATAAACCCTAACATTTAAGAGAAAAAATAATAATTTTTGGGCGCATCCTTCACACTCACAACCTGGACAATACCTTCCTGGAAAGGTCTCGAGAAACCTAGTTCGAATCTACAATCTAATTACCCATAAAATCCACTACTCTCACATTCATCCTTTTTCATCATGCCTAGTGGAGCTTTTAAAATTTTCCCATGAGTTTTCTTATTTATTGTGTCCTTGGTGCTTGGCTCTATTGGTTTGTCTTTGGGTTTTGGGGTTTTTCCATAAATTTTGGTAGTGGTTACATTCTATTCATGGGTTGACGTGTTATTGTAGGTCATTGGTTGTACAAGTTGTGGTCTCAACCCTTTTATTCATTGCATTATTGACCCCTCTTTACCTGCCCTTTCGGTCTTTTTGTGTTTCAATTGTATTTTAATTCTTCCCTTAGTGTTGGGTTGATAACCGATTAAAGTTTTAGACTAATCTCAAAAAATTTTTGCCTCAAGGGTCAATTTACCCATCCACTTAATCAATCCCCTTTTTTATGACTAAATTTTTCACATGTGTAGGTTTGATAACCATCGGATGGAATGATTCGCATCCTGACCATTCCCCACTGGCCTCACAAGGTTTTTGATGACATCACATTAAAGTTGCAAGGTATGCAAGATTCTACCATCTGTCACCTATGATTGTGGGGCCTAGTCCTTGTTCGTTGAATGATGAAGCACACTGATGTTGATGGTTGTCTTTTAACAACACATCGTGGTTGTTCCTCGCTGACCTCACATAATTAAAACACTAGTTTTAATAATGTTGTGAGGTGTACGGATTGTTGACACATGAATGCCAATACAGTATAAGAGATGATCAAGGTGGGACCCATTCATTGTGAGGTGGATTTATATTCGCTTGAGGTTTGGTGAACAAACGTGGCATTTTCAAACCATATTGACTCAATCTGGGTTATTCTTTCTTGTTACCTAGATTCAAATTAATGATTGGTATTTGAAATAAGCTGGTGTTGTACTATAGTCATTTTATCTCATGTGAGAGAATAGTAATGGTTGAGTTTGGACTGTGCTCCCACAATTAAATACTAAAAGATCATTGAATTGCTATTTTTGTGCCCATTTCCATGCCAAAGAAGAATTTCCTAGTACCATGTGAAGCGAGTTGTTTTCATAAAAATTTAGCATCACTACCATTGACATATTCTATAGGCGAAACCATAAGTAACATATATACCATATCATATGTTTTCAGAAGGTCTTATGGTTGTTTGAGAAAAAATATCAACTACATTTTGTTTTGTTCCTAAAGGATTGTATGGGTTAATCTTCTTTAAAATATTTTAAAGCTTGTCCTGATAATTTTTGTAGCTTCTTGAATTGTGAAGTATTTATTTGAGGCTATGGGGTGTAGGCTATAATTGTGTGATATTTCAAAACCCTAGCTCAAAATTTTTTTTGTCTTGTATAAATGGCACCCAAGGCCCAAAGCTTTGGCTCTAAAACCTCTACTAGGTCCCTTTCCTAGGATGTTATAGACTTGTTAGAACCCTCTACCAACAAAAATCTTGAGGGAAATTCTTTGTTTTATGGGCCCTCACTCTTGGAAGGGTTAACTGAAAAATAATGTGTGATTCGAGATGCTGAGCTACCATATACTAGATGGCAATTGTTCTCAAATTGGTTTGGGAATGGGAATTTGTGTGCTCCTTTGTGTAACCCTTGGAGGTTGGATCTTTGTAAGCTGATGGTCCCAAATGTCTATCTGGATGTAGATTTTTTAAAAGATGTTGCTACAAGGTATGACCCTGTAACCAGAGTCATCAGAACATATTTTGGTGTAGAAATGGTAAAGATAACTAGGAAGGAAATTATAGAGATCTTTGGTCTACATGAATGGAGTCAGGATATGGTTACTATTGATCTTGAGGTTTTCAGAGAAGGATACAAAAATACTAAGGGTTTTTTTAGAACATCTATGTTGATAGCTCATTTGGCAACCTCTAGAAGAGGAAAGAATAAGAAGTGGGTAGTGATTGGTAAAAATGAGCCAGAGCCTTTTCCTATGAATTAATTTTCTAACTATTTCAGCAAGACATTTTGTGCCTTGTGTCAAGTTCTTGGAATTAGTTTGAAGACTACTTTTCCTACTGACATCATGTAAAAAGTCGTAAATCTCCAACATCCAAGTTTTAATGTGGTATATGATTTTGCCACTTATTTTGTAGAAAAAATGCATAGGTTTCTGGCGGCCCTTAAGGAAGGAAATACTTTGGTTGGTTTCATATGGTTTTCCCTATCGATGCACATGTTTTTGTATAGGGGCTAGGCATTTTTTGGGCAAGATATGGAATTGAAGAAAAGAGAAGATGATGTTGACATGCTTGTCTAATATTGGACCAGGGTCCTTGATAGGCATGATCATAAATTTGATTATGTGGTGTTCCAAAATGTTTTTGGGTCCAAATTGAGAAGTTCTTTGGTTCGTAATCCACCTAGGATTCCTAAGGAGATTCATGATTTCTTGAGGCCAATGGAAAGAAGACCTGGATTAAATTTGACACATAATTGGGGAGATATTATCCCTTATCATAATACAACAATTTTCAGAGTATATGGCACCAGTATCAACCCATATGTTTTACCGAGGGATGTGCCTTTGAGAATTGGGGTTTTAGAAATCATGAGATAGTTGGGGTGTGCTCAGGATATACATATTCTAGTAGAACAAAAGAAGGGATCTTTCTTTCCTGAGTATACAACGTTTGTTGACTTTGTTATGGAAAAGGGAGGATGGAAGGATTTGTACACATTGCTTAGACATTATGGATTAAAGAATGTACGCCCTAGGAATCATGACCCTAAGGGTTTCATTTCTCAAATGAATGGAAAGCACCAGACTGGAACATTCATCCATAATTTCTATTTCCCTTAGGACATTATCAGGAATTTTTTTGATTTAGAGATACAAGAAGAGAGAAAAGAAAAATATATTTCCTTTACCAAGATGGTGAAGAAGAAGAAAGAAAATATAACTTCTTTTAATCCCATACCAAATATTAGTGGTGAGTTGAATAGGGCTATGTATGCTATTGCCAATTTTGAAATTTTAGTGGGGATTTTGAAGGACAAGAAGGTTGTGGAAGATAAGGGGAAAGTCACAAACTATTGAGGAATACCTTGAGGTAAGGTTGGAGGAAAGACCTATCTATTAACCCCTGAAAAGGATTAGGATATTTTTTGGGAAAAGGGGAAGTATGGCTAAGGAAGTTGCTAAGAGTGTTGTACCATCATCTTCAGGGCAGTCATTGCCTAATTTTGTTGATGTAGATTCCCCTCTAAGGCCTTCTGATCAAACATGTCCATCATCACCAAAGAGACATAAAATTGAAAGAACAAAGATGGTTGAATATGATGATGATGATGATGAAGAGATCATGGTCACTCCTAGTGATATGCATCAGGGAATGCCATCTTTTCCACAATACATTTCATCAAGTTCTAGAGTAGTTGCTTTAAGGTTGGGAAAAGATGAAATAAAGGGGATAAACAACAATGATGACATGAGGATGGAGGCTTGTAGAGAATTCATGATGGATTATTCTTTTATCAAGAAGAATGATTTTAGGGATTTTTTATGGAGGACACATGTTTCACTATATGCTGATAAGGTGGCTCGAGAAAGAAGTTTGCACCCTGAGCTCCCAGAACAATTAATTCAGTCCAATTTCAGGTTGTAGATGAAGCAGAGATTCAAAGAGATAACATGAGTGCAAGGCCGAGCATTGGTGCAAAAGAGTGGATTTTTTTTACTTCCTAAGTGGGATATTGTTGATGTTGTGGTGTTCGATACAATAACAAGGGCCAATAGGCCACTTCTTGCAACCAAGGAAGAAGTTGCATTGGTGCTTAAAGGGTCAAAATTTAGTGAGGAGTGGGATACCTTGGAAATTTGGTCTTTGTCCACTGGATCTAGGAAGCCAATAGTTGTGAAACCATTTGATTTTAGTAGTCACCTTTTTGTAAGAAGATTTGTTGACACTCTAGCATTGGAGGTTGAAGATTTGGTTGTAAATGTTACCAAGTTCACTAGGAAAACTATTGAGGATTTGACTAAGGATCGAGATACTTTGAGAGGCCACTACAATAACCTTATTATTGAATATAATAGGAGTCAAAAAAAGGTGGAAGAGCTAGAAATTGAGTTGGCATTACTAAATTAGCAAATGGAGACATTGAATTCTCTAAGGCAGGCTAACTCTAGTCACACTATTTCTGACCCACCACTGGAGCAACCTCAACCCTCTTCAGAAGAATAGTAATTAGCTATTGTTCCATTTAATATGGGATAGGTGCCTATTAAAATTGAAAGGGCTAATAGCCTAGGAGGAGGACTCTCTAGGGAAAAATTATTTTATAAGGTGGAGGAGTAAAAAGAGATGGTGCAAAAAATTCGGGAGTCAGCAGGGAAAAGAAATTTGGTGATTGTGGACACTGTGTTGAGACAATTAAACAGGAGATTCTAGGAAAAATTAAATAATGTTCATGCAAGTCATGCTCTAATGTTGCAAGCACTCAAGATGTTCCCGAGAGATAAAGAGTTGGTCACCCCATTGCTAGATAGATGGAGCCCCAAAATTGAGAAACTGGCATTTATGGTAGTGGGAGGAAAGCAACATGCAGATAAGTATCCTATGGTTATGTCAACTTATCATTTTTTCAAAGGAATTGTGGAGCAAAAGTTTCAGGGGTATGCTACCCCTATGGAATTAAAGTTCAAAGAGTTGAAGGCCAAGTATGATGGAATGGACTTAACTCCATTACCACAAATTTTGATTAGTCATGATGAGGTGAAACTTTTTCAGGTTTGGAAAGATCAAATGACTAATATAATGATAGCTCAGACACATGAAATATGTAGAAATGCTGACATTGGTATGCTGGACAATAAACTTGAGAAACTATCATTTGTCATTAGTTTCCTAGAAGACTTTGATAAGGAGGCCACTTCAGTAATGGTAAAATATGAACCATATAGAGATAATATTATTCTAGTTATTTATTTTAAGTGGCCGTCTGAGGAAAATTTTGAATTATGGAAAAAGGTGTTCACTGATGAGTTTGAAATATGAGTACTAAGGTTGAGAAGTGTGACTTGGATATGTATAATGCAGGTTTGGCCTCAAAAGTTACATTTGAAAATGAATTCTTCTCTCGACTTCAGGTACAAGATGCTAAGGTGAAATACAGTGTTATAATGGTTAGAGATGCCTTTGGTATGAACAAGTTTCCTTTTGAAAGGCAGTTTTCTTCCTCCATAGCAATTGATGGTTATTTTTGTCTTATGCATTTTCCCTCCATTTGCAAGATGCAAATATAATTGTATTGGGAATTTGCAGTCCAATGAGAAATGGACATGTGTACCCTCTAGCCTGAAGCTTGTTTTTCTCCCTTGTTTTATAAAAGGGAATTTTGGGCCGTGGTATAGGGTCTTCTATTGAAGCTGAGATTTGAAAAAGGAGAATTTTGTAATACAGAGAGTATGAATGTGAGTCCTTGTCTTAAAGTCTAGAGTTGGATAAAGGAACTTGTTCGATTATGGGGTTCTTAGGCATGTTTCTATTAAATATGAAAATATCTTGAGTCTATTTTCTCTCCCGTTGTGATATCTTGTGTGAATTATTAATGAAATATTAGTCCAAAAAAAAATTCATTGATATTCATTGTTCTTTATTATGAATTAAATTTTAGTGATGGCTCTAGTTCAAAGGATCAGTTAAATGCTTTCGTTAATGTGTAATTTCATGCAAGTTAGCAGCTAGATTCATAAAGTAGTGATAGATTTTGGTGTAGATACGTGGATTGTAATACAATTCATACAGATCATAATTGTTTAAGATAAAATTTTCCCTGTAGTTCAACTCTTTCTCATTTGAGTCTGTGCTTTAGGATATGGCACTAGTATTCAAATTATGGTTATGTTTCTCATGTCTTGAGTTTTAATTTTAGAATTTTTTATCAAATATTTCTTATCGACCTATTTTAGTTGTGTTTGCAATTATTTGCTAGTAGGACTTGAGTCTTTCAAGGAATAGCCAATTTCTAGAAGGATTTCATCATTTTAGTGTCGATGGAGAATCTATATGTTGTTCAACAATGTGCATTTGATATTGTTTAATTTATATTTGAGAAGCACATTTTAGGGAGTACCCCCTGGGTCTTATAGAGCCCAAAGTGTAGGAGAATTAGAATTATCACTTCTTCTCGTCGAGTTGGCCAATCGATTCCTAAAATTTTATCATTGAACATGGCAAGTTCATAGAAGTTCTCAGGAATTCTGCTTGGGTTGTAATAAAAAATACCAACGATGCCAACAATCTACTTTGCATGATTTTCACTTTTGACATCAATGATAGCTATATGCACTTTTTCACAGGATCAATACACTTCTCCTTTGATCCCCTTTTGACATAAATGAAAACATATTCCAACAATCTCCTCATTTTTCATTGATGGAAAAAATTAAATGTTCATCTAGGTACCACTGAAGCTCTACACCAAATTGATTATTCAAATTGTAACACAACTCCCCCTATGACATACATCTCATCTCTTCTCAAAAAGCTTCTATTTGTATCACATTTATCTCCCTTTTACATCAATGAAAAATGGTAAACTCCCCCTAATAAAATGCTCCAATTTTGACAAACTTTGCAACCATCAAATCATTAGAAATTATAAGACAATATTTTACATGATTTAATCACATTATTCTTAACCAGGGTTAAAGAAGTGATCAATGAAGCTCCCCTTGGATAAACTTCCTATCACTATTGGTTAGTGATATGTGATGAGAGAATATACTCCTATCTTTTGCCTCGAGCATTCAAACTATTTTTGTAGGAAGAGGCTTTGTAAATATATCAACCACTTATTCCTTGGTAAGAATGTACTCCATGTTGACTTCCTTATTTGCAGCCATTTCTCTAATGAAATGATACTTGATTGATATATGATTTTTTTGGATTGCATCACTGGATTCTTTGAGATATTAATGGCACTTCAGTTGTCACAAAGAATCAAAATAGGCTCATTGTACTCTACCTTGATATTCTTTAATGTTTGCTTCATCCAAAGGACTTGAGTGCAACATGTAACTGCTACAACATATTATGCTTCTACAATAGAAAGGGTGACAAAATCTTTCTTTTTACTCATCCAAGGAGCTAGTATGTTTCCCAAAAAGAAATATCCTCCACTAGTACACTTTCTGCCATCCACACTTCCTACCCAATCTTCATCTGTGTATGTTGTTAAAGTGAGATATTTTCTTTTGGGATACCATAAACCATAGTCAACAGTAATTTTGATGTATCTAAAGATTATTTTCACTACATTGAAATGTGATTCTTTTGGTGCTTCCTAAAATATAGCTACCATACAAATCATTTGCTAGTATGTGCAGGATCATCATGGAAAAATAGGCCCTTAAGTGGTGATGAAAATTCAAAAAATCAGAGTTAGGGAATTTGACATAAAAAATTTGAATAAGTTATCTATATTATTTTAAAAATATGTAAGAATAGAATATGTATAAAATTGAATGTAGTTTCTAAACTACTAGGTTTATTTAAAAAAAATCTATTTGGTGAAAATTTGAAATTTCAATGCAGTAGTACTTAAATTTCAAGGAAAAAATAAGAAGTGGGTGTTTGTCTAACCACCCTAAGCAAAATAAAATGATAATATTATTTTATAATATTTTAGATATAAGTAGAGGATTCATGTCCCGATGTGATGCATATTTTTTTTGTATTTTTTTCCAAGTAAATAATTAATTATTAATTTTTTATTACAACTTTCAAAAAATATAAAAACTCATATGTTTGACCACCTTAACCTAGTAAAAACTTCATGAAATTTAACTTTTTTTAATCCTATAGTATGTGAAGCATAGAATGTGAGGCATGTTTCAAATTCAAACAATGTGATACCATTTGAAAGCTATAGATTTTTTTCAATCAACCTATCAATCAAGACTTTAGTCACAATTCAAATAGAAAATGAATAATAATTATTTATTAAATTCAAAGTAAAGCATAATTTATATTGGTGGAAAGCTGAGAATATCCTTTAAAACCCCTTTTCATTTCATTAATTTTGGGTAAAAACAAATTCATCAACCACATGGGCCATCATATCACTTACATTTCACCACCTTTTGGCCCATCATGATCCTACACATACCCTTGCATTAAATAACACGCCTAGATGTAGTTAGATACAAAAAAGTTCTAATAATTGATATATACAAAGTCTGATTTACATTAGGTGACTCATATGATTTACTCAACTTGTAGCCAATAATCATGGGAGTATTGAATTGTTTATAATCCTCCATGCCAAAAAATTTAAGCCTCTTTTGCATACTTAGTTTGTGATATAAATATACCTTTATCAGTTTGTGTTGTTTACAAACCATGAAAAAATATGAATTCTCCTAACATGGACATTTCAAACTCATCTTGCATGTTTATGGCTAATATTTTGCACATAACATCACTACTACCACCAAGTATAATATTATTTACATATACTACAACAATGATCATATACTCACCTTTAGGTTTGTGATACAGGTTTCTATTAGCACAACCTTTCTTGAATCCTTGTTGTTGTAGATATTGATCCAATCTTGAATACCAAGCCCTTGGTGCTTGTTTCAAACCATACAATTCTTTTCTCAATTTGAATACATAACCATCATTATTTGATAGCTGAAAACATTCTAGCTACTCAATATGTACTTCCTCTTCAAGGTTTCCATTCAGAAATGCAGATTTGAAATCCATTTGATATACTTTAAAACCTTTATACACAAAAAATACAAGAAACATCTTAATAGCTTCTAATCATGCAACTAGTGAAAATATTTCTTCAAAATCTGTATACATCTAAAAATGGTCACATTAAATCAAGTCTGATAATCAATTAAATATGAATTATTTAATTAATTTAAAATTCATCTACATATAAATAAATTTAATTATTTATTTGTATAATTCACTTTCTAATTATTCTAATCTAATTAAATAAATATGTTTATTTAATTATTGTCGTTTTCTATTTTTCTCTTTGTTAATTAAATAAATTTTATAGTTTATTTATATTACTTATCATAAGGTTGGATTTTAAATTCAAATAAAAGAATATTCTTCCAAATCCATTATTTCTAATTCTTTATTCCACATTTAATTAAATATTAATTATTTAATTATGGAAACTTCTAAATTCATGTCACATATAGTTAAATAACTTAATTATTTAATTATGGATTTATCTTCAACTACCAACTAACTCCTCATAACTAAAACACACAAATGACAACTTTAATTCATTTTTGAATGAAAAAGGTTGTGTAGGAGGACAAATTTCCCATCTTTTTCTGTAGCTTCCATATTTTTCTCAACTTCCAGATCTCTCACCATTCATCTTGACAGGCTTGATTTCAATTGTTGATCTTTGCAAACTAGGCTTTTGCCTCCAAAAAATCTATAAATATAGCCTCTTTGTGCTTTGAAAAGGATCTGATATCTAGTGAATATAGTGTGAGCATTATAGTTGCATTTATCCAACATTTAGCAATCTTATTCTCTTAAGGATGGCATCTTATCTTTCATAGCATCGTAGTTTCATATCTTAGCTTATTCATATTATATCATTTAGCAATAGAAATGCATGTTTCATAATCTCATTCTCCAAGTTGTCATTCTACCAAGCTGCTACTTAAACCAACTAACAAACAATAACTTACATCGAATCCTTAGAGATAGAGGACAATGGGATGTCATTGAAGAAACTATTGTGTTGAGAGTTTGTCTTTAACATAGATTTAATTAATATAATATCGCATTGGTGTGTTTGTTTATCCTTTTAATTAGTACAAATATTCACACACACATTTTTGGAACCAACCGTGGGGCCCTTGCCCCATTTTTAATTTTTTTACTGTAGGTTTTCTGACAGGTTACAGACTAGACTTATGGTTTAGCGCATATGAGACACATTTCAATGCATCCTTGGATTCTTTTAGCTCATACGAGGCATGTTTCAATGCATTACCACTCTTTTGTAGCGCATATCTATGTTGTTCTAGCACATTTACGCTCTATTCTAGCACATCCCTATATTTCTTTTAGCGTGTTTATGCTCTATTTTAGTGCATTTAGGTATTGTTTTAGTGCATCCAAGGGATTGTAAAATTTATCCTAAATCCAATGCATCCGTGGACAGAGATTAATACTTTATGCATAAAGTTAAAATGAAGCAATCCTAGGATAGACATTTAAATCTGGAATGAAACAATCCTCGGGTAGTCACCAAAAAAATGAATCCCATGTCTATTGTGAAGCAACATCTTCACTTAGTTTAGAAAATTGTCATTTGGGATTAAAATTGAATAAAAAAAATTTGTTGTGATTGTTGGGTATTAGGCTTATGCTCTCCCCTTAACTGGGTGATCAAAACACCAGACTCATCTTTTTATTTCATGTATTTCATGCTTTATTAAATCCTTTAGAAGGCCTACTCTTTTGCGAAAAATTACTCACCCAAGAGGAACGACCTAAGTGGGAACCCCTAAAGCCAAGGATTTCAACCCACTCTAATCAAAAGAAAGTTGATGAAAATACACTCGATAATAGTGTGCAAGATAACCATCCCCAAAGCCTTTGTTCTAAAGGTTGCGAGGTCTCTTGAGGGAGTATATCATTTACCGCATTAAATGGAAACCCTTACTATGAACCTTAGTGTAGAAGCCAACCGTGTCAGTAACCAAATATTATAATACTCACAATGCAAGGGGAGGGAAGAATCTGCCCCAAGACACTCACCATATAATTTCCAAGGACTGTTTGCTCAAGGGATCGAGAAATCTAACTTTGAGTACGCTAGAATAGAGCAGAGAAGAGTGAGTATGTTTGGAGTGTTTGTTTTGTCTAATACCCATGAAAATATCAAAGAACATACACTCATTATTAGATTTTAGGACTTTAAAAATGATTGTTTTCTATTGCATCCCATTATTTTCAAACATTAAATCAAATAAAGATCATCCAATCCAAAAACCTATCAAAACATGTCTTTCTCGGTGCATTGACTAGATGTTTTAGCGCATCTCTGCTCTATTCTAGCACATCCTTGCTCTATTTTAGCACATCTCTTCTTTGTTCCAGTACATTTATGCTCTATTTTAGTTCATTTATGCTTTTTTATAGCGCATCTATGTTATGTTTCAATGCATCCATGAAACAGTCCAACACATTGATTTGATCTTTTAGTGCATTCATAAAAAAGTTTAGCACATCCATTGAACAAAGTAGTGTATCTATTTTCTAAGTCAAAAGAGTTTTTTTGACACAATCTGCCATCAAGTCTGGTATTTTTCTATGTTGAGAGTCTGGAAATTTGCAACCTTTGTTAAGAAATCCCTTGAGAAAAAGATCAAGAAGCCAAAAAGGTCCCTTAGTTACAAAAAGTTGTTAAAAAGGAGATGATTTTTATACCAAAGTTGAAATTGTTTCCTTGAGCATTGGAATTTCATTCATTGATATCACAACTTTGCTAGGGTTTTTATTGATGATTTTTCTTTAGATCCATTATCTTCACAAGATTTCTTTCAACAAAGAGCTCTTTCGCAGAGGCACAATCATAGTCAGCCTATTCATCCCATAACCTATAATGTAGTATTCCAATCATCCCGATCAAGTGTTGTATTAGAGAACTTGGAAGTATTAGGCTTTTTCAAATTCCTTATTTTCTCAAGCTAAGAACAAAACATCACAAAGTGCATCATCACATCCATTTTTCATTTCTAGTTTAATTCCCATAACAGGATCATCATCCTTCCAACTAGGGAATCACGAACTAAAAATTAGAAATTTCTCTAGTCATATCAATAGAATCCTCATTCTATTTTGACCAAGATATCCAACAAATTTCACTCTCTCATATGTGATCAAAGTTAGTAAAAATTTGGTATAATCTTATACCTATTGTCACAAGATCTCGAAAGCACATAGAAGAAGATGAAAGGGAAAATCCACTTTGCAACATGGGTGATAGGGAATAAAATCCTTTTCACAAGCTTCACATTGGGAATAATTCAAATAATGATGAAGTAACAGAGGAAATGCTTCAATAAGTAGAACAAGATCCACAATTTCATATTCTCTTAGAAAATATTTTAGAGAGGAATAAAGAAAGCTACTTTCTTCTGTTAACAAACCAAGGATCTAAACTACCCTCTGATTTTGATACTGAGAAAATTAGAGAAGATCTTGAAACCCCTTTAAATTATTTTAGTGCTTTTACTTAGAAAATAAGAGCACTATAAGGAAAAGTTAAAGAGATACAAGGGGGAACAACTAGGAAATATGTTTTGGAAGATATCTTCCCATATCCCTTCGACAAGAATCTCAACATGATTCCTTTTCCAAAGCATTGTGAGATCCTGAAATTTGACATATACAATGGAAAAATGGATCTCATTGATCATGTGAGAGACTTTTAAAATATGAGCCTAGAGTTTTCTCATGAAGATACATACCTGATGCGATTGTTTCCACGAAGTCTAGGTGGACAATCCATGGAGTGGCTTTCCAAAATCACTCCCACCATCAAAATGTTTGAAGAGTAATAAATAAATTCATATCTCAATACTCTTATAATATACAACATCAAATAACAATGCTTGATTTATTCAAAGCGAATCAAAAGATTGGGGAACCCTTCATCACGTTCCTGTAAAGGTGGAGAAGGTTATTTGCAATATATTCCCATCCTATTCCTGAAAAGGAAAAGATGGAAAGATTTATTGACAGTATAAATCAAGAGATGAGTTATACGCTCAATCTTCATCATCCTCAATCATTTGTGAAACTGATTGAAAATTCAATCACCATCAAAGGAGCCTTTGTCAAGAGAAGAGTCCTAAAGCCTGACAAAGATGGTCCAAATTTGTATAACAACAACAATGATAAATCACAATTTTGGACTAGAAATAAGAATTTTTTAAATGATGGGGTGGTAGATGCCAACAACATGAATGCAAAGCCAACCATTCTCAATGTATCAGGTGTTCAACACAACAAAAATCATCCTAGAAATTCCACTAACCAAGGCAATCACAATTCCAATTAGGGAAACAATGCCAACCAAGGAAGTATGGCCAATAATCATGATAATAATCATGACAGAAATCAAAATTCAAATCCTGCTAGATCACAGGTTTTCTCAAATCGATAGGGTTTTACTCCCATGGGCCAGTCTCTTGAATCAATCCTCAAAGATCTCTTGAATCAAAATGATATCACATTGCCACCATAGATAGATTATGAGTCACGAGTTAAACCACCATCATGGAATGACTCATATTATTGCAATTACCATAGATGTAAAGGTCATAAGACAAATAATTTCCAAAGTTTGAAGAATTTGGTCCAAGATTTGATCAAAAATTGCACCATAACTATTGAGGGACATAATTCCAATGAAGATCATTAGGCATTCAAGGATCCTCTCCCCAATTATCAAAAAGGGAAATCTTCAAGTGACAAAGGAAAAATTATAAATCATGTATATAAAACCACCATCAATCATATCTACACCAATGACCAACAAGTCGACACCATGAAAGTCAAAGGAAAGAAAGAGTATTGAGAGGTTAATGCAACAACAAGGGGACACGCCAAAATTATTGTAAAAGTAAGTTCATCCAAATCAACTGTCCACCCTCCAAGGTAGTACAATTTAGTTGATCAGCTACATAAGACATCGGCTCAAATCTCTATCTTGGATCTTCTTAAAATAACAGCAACACACAAGAACATTCTAGAGAAGGCTCTCATGGACACAACTATATCTCTTGATTTGGATATCAACAAATTTCAAGCCATGGTGGGAAACTTGTCCTCGCCCACATGCCTATCCTTTTTTTAGAAGGATGATACCTCTATGAATCATCCCCATAATTCATCACTTTATCTAGAGGTCTTGGTTCATAAAACCCAAATCAGATATGTCTTAATAGATGGGGGAGCAAGCCTAAATATTTATACTTTAAAATTGATTCTTTCCTTAGGGTATTCTAAAGAGTCTATTGATCGGAGGAGAAAAATAACAATCAAAGCATATGATGATGAGGAATGATCTTCTAAAGGCTTCATCATGCTACCTATCAAAGTGGGACTTTTAAGTCATCCATGGATCCATGAGATGCAAGCAATTTCATCAACTTATCATCAATGTCTAAAATTTCCATATGATGGACAAGAAATAACCATACCAACGGATCATAACAACAGCCAGATTTTTTCTAACCTTAGAGAAACTCAGGACACCTTTGTCTTGCATAATAGAGAGACTTTGGTTGTTTCTACTTCAAAACAAAGCGATAAAACAAGGGAGTTGATAAAGAATTTCGACACAAAGCTAAAATTCAAGGATAATGGGGAGGGAGAGTATTCACTATGTCTCTCTAACCTACCTGTCTCTCCAAGGTCACATGGTCAACCTACAATATCCTCACAACAAGATGCAACAAATTCCATATCAGGATTACAAAATTCAATCCCCATCACCATGTTCGATGGGAAATTCATCAAGGCTAACACTCAAGGAACTAAAGAAGATAGAGCTATTCTTAATTAGCTTTATAAAGATGAAGGCGAATTTGTCTATCATGTCAAGCTACCTACTGAGAAATATGGGAAGGGTTATATAATAATGCAACAAATGGATTATGAAGGAAAAAACCCCATAGGAAAGAGAAAAGAAGGAATTGTTGCACCTATCCAATTGAAAACAACACATCCAAAAGATAAAACTGGACTTGGATATGGTGAAGATGAAAAATAAGTGATCCAAAAGAAATCCAATGAAGAGATAGCTGAGACAATTATGAGATTATAGGATAATTCTGACACTGATTCCAATGAGTATGAATGGGATACCATTTATAATGATGAATACTAGAGGGAAAAATAGGTGGATGTTATAAAAAATATACACCCATGCTCACACAAAGGGATAGTTCAAGGCCTCCACTTGACTACGTACTTCAAAGCGACCATGACCCGAGTGATGAAGATTTGATTCAAAGTGAGATAGATATTCAAGAGGAGGATACCATCATAGATTTTCCCCATAGTAAGAATGATAATATGTCATGACCTTAATATCCATTGACCTTACCCAACCAGATGATCCCTTACCCTTAGTCTATCCCAAGCTCATTGATTGGCAACAAACTAAACCAATTGATATCCCAATCTTCCCTGATGATGAAACCATTTAAATTTTCTTTGTTTGTCTAACCCGAAAATAGGTTCCACTAGGGAATCACATGATCAAAATCTCAGTTAGGAGAGTTCCAAGTTTTTTCAGCTACAAAATTAATAATATTAAAGATAGATCTAATGGTGAAAACCTAAAAACGATAGTATTAGATCATGAAAAGAGAAAAATAAAGAGTGTATCTTCAGGTGCAAACCTTTCAAAGGCACTGGAGGATGGGAAAATTGACACTCTCCTTGAGCAATATTAGGAAATATCTTCTATTTTGATAGAACCTATAGAAGCAATCAATATAGGCACTATTGAATAGCTGAAAATCCTGCAACTTGTTGCATCATTAACAGTTGAAGAAGTCCCAAAATTCATAGAATTCCTAAAGGATAATCAAATCAACTTTGCATGGTCATACACAAATATGACTAGATTGGATCCAAATCTTATCATGCACCTTTTTTCCATCATGCCAGGGGAAAAAACTGTGAAACAAAAGCTTAGAAAGATGCACCCACATGTTGCATTACTAGTGAAAGAGGAATTAAAGAAGTTGTTGGATGTAGGATTCATTCGGTCTATCGACTATGCAAAATCGATCTCCAAAATTGTACCTATGTCAAAGCCAGATGGATGAATCAGAATCTATATAGATTTTAGGGATCTATATAAAGTGTGTCTAAAATATAGTTTCCCTCTACCGAACATTGACATGATTGTGGATTTGATAGCTAGGCATGCTATGTATTCATTAATGGATGAATTTTCTAGGTATAATTAGATAAGACCACATTCACATGTCCCTGGGGTTCATATTATTGGAATGCAATGTTGTTCGGCCTCAAAAATGTAGGAGCTACATATCAATGAGTAATGACTACAATTTTTCATGACATGATGCACACATTCATGGAGGATTATGTAGATGATCTCTTAGAAAAATTTAAAAAAGGGAGGGACATCTAGATATCTTATGTAAGATTTTTGTCAGAATGGAAAAATTTAAGGTCAAACTCAATCCCAAGAAATGTGTCTTTAGGGTAAAATCCGGAAAGCTCCTAGGCTATATTATGTCAGAAAAATGAATAGAAGTGGATTCAATGAAGGTCCAAGCCATCCTAGAGATGTCACCACAAAGGAAAAGTCAACTATAGTCATTGCAAGGATGACTACAATCCATCAAGAGATTCATCGCACAACTAGTAGACAAGAGTTTTCCGTTCACACATCTCTTGCATAAAAATGTCTCATTCAAATGGGAAGACAATTGTGAATCATCATTTGATCAAATCAAGCATTATCTAATGAGACCATGAGTATTGATCACACCACTACAAGGATAACCACTCATACTATATATTTCTATCACAAAAGTATCCATGGGGGCATTATTGCCACAAGAGGATAGAATGGGAAAAGAGTGAGCAATATATTACATCAACAGGACATTGACAAGCCATGAACTAAACTACACTTTCCTTGAAAAGGCTTGTTTGGTAGTAGTGTTCACTTCCCAAAAGTTGAGGCACTATATGTTAGCTCATACAATCAAACTTGTAGCTAAAATTGATCCCCTGAAATATCTTTTAAGAAAAGCAAACTTAACTATCAGATTAGCTAAATGGGTAATGATTCTAAGTGAGTTTGAAATTCACTATGTGGATCGAAGGGAAATCAAAGGGCAGGTTATAGCAGATTATTTGATGGAGGCACCTCTACAAATAGACCATCCAATGCACATAGAATTTCCTGATGCTGATGTGTTCACAACAACGACTAAGTAATCATGGACACTTTATTTTAATGGGTCCTATACGCAACATGGCTTGGAGGTAGGAATTGTTTTTGTTACACCTCAAGGACATACCATTCCAAAGTCCTATCAATTGATATTTCCTTCCACAAATAACATAGCCGAGTATGAGGCACTACTCATTGGAATAAGAATTGCATTGGATTGGAAGATCACAGAGTTGCAAGTTTTTGGTGACTCATAACTTGTTATTAATCAAATAAATAATGACTATCAGACTAAATATGAAAAGTTAACACCTTATAAAAACATGGTAGATGATTTCAAGAATTATTTTGTTGAGATCAAGTTCATGCAAATTTTTTGGATCAACAAAAAATTTGTAGATGCCATGGCTACAATTGCATCACTATTGCAATTATCAAAGAACCAAGCTTGATACGAATTCCTGGTGGAACAACTATTTTCCCTTACCTACGAAAATTCTAAAACCCAAGTCATTTTTCACCTGACTGGTTCTAATTCTCCCTTATAGAAAAAAATCTATGCCTATCAAAATATACGATCTTACCCCGGATTTGTCCCAGAATCAGAAAAGAAACTTCATACACCAATCTTCTCACTATACCCTAATCATTGAAACCTTATACCGACATGGTCTCGATGGTACCCTCCTTAGATGTCTCTAATGTGATGAATCTGAAAAGGCCTTACAAGAGGTTCATGGTGGAATTTACGGGACTCATTCAAGTGGACTAACCTTGGCTAAGAAACTTGTTAGAATAGGTTACTATTGGCCAACCATGGAAAATGAATCATTCATCTTTGTGAAGAAATGTCTGAAATTTCAGATTCACGAAAATCTCATCCATGCTCCTACTCAAGAGCTACAACCCTTCACTACCACATGTCCTTTTTCTCATTGGGGACTTGATCTAGTTGGAAAAATTCACCCATCTTCATCAAATGGACATAAGCTCATAATCACAACCACTGAGTATTTCATCAAGTGGATTGAATTTGTTCCCTTGACAATAGTAACCCACAAAAAAATATCATCTTTCATTCTAAATTATATCATATGTCGGTATGGCATTCCTAGCTCCATTATCATGGATAATGAGCGACCTTTTAAGAATCAAGATGTTGACGAAATTTGTGAAATATTCCACATCCAACATAGGTTCTCTACACCTTATTATCCATAAGGGGATGGATAAGAAGAAGCTTCAAATAAGACAATTCTGAAGATCCTAAAGAAGATGGTGAATGATGTCGGTTGTGATTGGTATGTCCAATTAAATCCAGCTTTGTGGGCATACAAAACTAGTATTCGTACACCAATAGGTGCCACCCCATTTACCTTGGTCTATGGAGCAAAAGCAATATTGCCACTAGAAGTTGAGATTCCCTCTCTTCGAGTCTCACTAAAGGGACTCATAACTTATGAGGACTACAAAGTTTAAAGACTACAAGAACTAGAGCTACTTGATGAGAGATGACAAAATGCAGCCAATCAATTGAAGGGTTATCAACAAATTATGTCTCACAACTACAATCATAGAGTCATACCATGCACATTTCAAGTGGGTGATTTGGTACTGAAAGAAAACCCATTCAACCAACAAGATCAGGAAAAAAAAGGAAATTTTAAATCCAATTGGCTAGGTCCATTCATCATCATTGCAGCATATGGTTCAGGGGCATATCAGCTATCTATGCCAAAAGGGGACCTATTTGAAGATCCAACCAAAAACATCCATCTGAAGAAGTTCTATTTTTTAAAAACACAAAAAATAAGTATTAAAAGTCCTAGAAAAATACCAAAAACAACATAAAACAAGGTCATGAAAAAATTAGAAAAAGTCCTTTAAAAAACCATTATCAAGGTGAAAACCTAGCAAATAGGCATCGTTTTGACATACAATTTTTTTTTTTTTTTAAATAAAAAAAAATCATCACCTTTATGAAAACCTAGCAAACAAGCGTCTTGGTAACAACAAAAAAATCACAAAATTTGAAAAAGTGCAATAAAAATAAATGGTGAAACCTGGCAAATAGGTGCTATTTGTGATTTATTTGGCTCTCCCATCTATTAGGTTACATCCTACATCATTCATTCATAGCCATTTTTATCAGCATTGAATCCATAATTGACCATCACCTTCACATCATGTGCACAACATTTCCTAAAGACAAAAAGGATTTAATCATGGCTTGATGATCATTGTTTATATTCCTAATAGTAGGTTGTGTCTAACCCTGAGTCAAGGTGCAAATTCATTAGGGGCAATCAGATTTTGAACTTTTTGGCAGACAAACAACATGCGCTCAACAATCAAATATCCAATCGAACCTGGACAAAACAACTATGAGACATAAACTGTAAGACCCCTCCATTTTTCTCTTTTGATCGAACAGTGTTCTGTTTGGTTATGTCTCATTTTATGTTTGTACTTTGACTTAGAACTCAGTTGCTATTTGATCGCTATCTATAAGGCAATGTGAATGTGATATTTTGATGGGATGGTATTTGATCTTGATGTCATCTTGGTGACATGCTTTGGATTAGCATTGTGAACATTTGAATTAATAATGTTTTATGTTTTGATTATATTAATGATGTGAGATTCGTCAGTCAGTGATACTGTATTAGTGAAGGAGACAGGATTGCACCACTCGCTTGCAAGCACCCTGCAGTTCTGTGATTTCCTCTTCACGGTGTGTTTTAATTATGACATATATATGCATCTGGATATACTCTTTGTTCATAGGTTTATAGGTACATGACATCGACTCCACCTGGGTTCATAGGTTTGAGCATGTCCATTGCCCAATGGTATTCGATTGGGAGATAGTAGCTAGGTTTTTCATGCCAAGTCGTCACCCTAGTCATAGTGTGTCGTCCGGTCTTAGTCGGGTTAATTGTTTTATATTGTTCTCTCTCTTCGATTATTTAATTGCAAGTTGAAAAGGGTAATTAAATGGCTATATGCATTTAATTTGTGAATTGAAATTGATCTGGTATTATGTTAATAATGTAATTTATTTTATTAATTAATTTAATTTAATTAATAAATAATTTAATCATGGATTAGATATATTTATTAATTAATTAAATTGATTGTGTTGAAATTAGATAAGTTGTTCATTTTGAAATTTATGGATTTTATTATGTGAAATTGAAAAGATTAAATTGGAAATTTTGGAAAAAGTTTAAAATTTCTTTTTTTGAAAATTAGAAAAATGTAAATTGAAAATTGGGATATTTTATGTTTTGTTTCTGAAAATTGATTACAGTGGTTGAAATGAGATATTTTTGAAATTTTCATTATTATTGAATTTTCTTTCACAATTTTGGGGATCATGAAGTTTTGAAATTGGAAAATAGAAGAAGGAAGGATTTTGCATTTTGTGGGTTTTGGATTGAATCTGAGGAAATTGTTGATTTGAAGAGGGAATCCAAGCAAGGATCTATGCACCATCTAGATCTTCTCAAACTTTTGGAAACCAAGGTCATGTTATTATATTGATTTTGATTTTGAAAGAATTCATAGATTTGGTTATGCGATTTGCAACATCATTGTTTGGAAAACTCAAAATGATTTGATGAATAAATTCATGTAAACCTTGGATCGAATTCTTAAACCTCTGTTTCCATTTGGTTTTTCTCAAAAAAATTGCATACATTGTTGTAAATGATCATTTAAAAAATTATTTCCTCAATCAATTTTGCAAATTTCTTATGTGGATAATTAAATAAATATATATGTATATATATATATATATATATACTGAGATATATATGCATATGTACAAATATATATATATATATTTTATATATGTTGGATTTGGGCTTATGCTGTCAAAAATAACATAAAATGAAGTACCCTATTGTAGCGCGGATTTCGAAATCCGCAGGGTTTCAAAAATAAAAATAAAAATAAAGAAAATTAAATTAAAAAAAAAACTAGGGATGGGGAAGGTGCTGGGGGCTCACCCCCATTGCACCCCCATGGGAGGCATGTGGGGATGAGCCACGCCTAGCGCAACCACCCACAGCCCGTGCGGTGCTGTGGAAGCAACCGCCACCACCATTGTTGGTGGTGGCTATGCAAAGCACAGTGCCACCAACAATGGCGGCCGGCTATGCCACAGCCACCGGTGGCCTCCGCCTGTTAACCTCTACCCACGACCTCCACCTGCTAACGTTGCCGCCTAGGAAATCCATGGCCAATGCCCTCTCTCAACCACCCTCTCTATGCACACAGCCCGAGGTCCGTGCGACTCAACCCTAAGGGTTGGCGCGTGGCCCGAGGCGCGAAGGGCTGTTGATTAAAAAATAAAAATAAAAATAATATTTTAAGTATTGGATATTATTTTAATATTATAATATAAAAATATATATATATTAATATTTATTTTATTATTATATTGAATAGATAATGTTTTTATTTTATAATAATATTTGTATATTTAGAGTGGTTGATTTAAATTAAATTAAATATGCATAGGAAATTATTGATTTTCTAATGGCATGATTTAAGTTTAATTGGGGGAATGGAAAATACATTAACTTTAGTTAAATCATTATTTTGTTTGTAAACATTATTTTAAAAGGGAATAGTTTTGATTTAAAATTAAATATTTGAAAAGATAAATATTAGACTTTTAAGTAGTGTTTATTATAGCGAAATTATGGGATTTTAAAATGATTTGTCTTGCAAAGGAAAATAGATATTTTAAAATGATAGGTTTTGAATCATATAAGTGAATGTTTATTTAAGTATTAATTAAAAAGTATTTAGGGAACTAAGTAATCAGTTTAAATTACATCTTTTTCTGAAAGAGGCGTTATTCAATAAGTTTGATTGAGCAATAAATTACTGAATGTTATTCAAGGAAATGGATTTAATATATCCAAATTAGTTTATTTCCTTGCAATTGCTTTATGTGATTATTTCCTCTGTGTTCATGTTTGGGGAAATGGGTTAAGTGTCTTTAATTTTTAAGTCTTCTAGAAGACCCTAGAGGTTGGGGGTTGTCATTTGTGATATCAAGCCATTGTGAATTCCCTTGGGTAGTGCATGGTGTCTGGTCAGTGTTTAACCTAGTTTCCACGAACGGGGATGTTTTTTACCTCTTATGGAAGGAGTGGATTATGTGTTTTGTGCCTCCTTGTAAGGAGTGGTTTTTTCATTGTTGTTACCTCCAGTGTTTGGAGATGGATTTATCTTATGTCACCTCTTGAAAAGGGAGTGGTCATGTTATCTTGTTTGTTGCACTTTGGTACCCTTGGTGTTTGGATGGTATGTGTGTTGTCAAGTAGAAGAGTGGCTTCTATAGGGGACAGAGCCCAAAGAGGTAAATCGGATAACCTTCGGGGGTGGTTTAACAAGTGATAACCAAAACAATACTTAGAAAATTAGGTGGTACTTCTCACTAATCAAGATAATTATGCCTCACTCATAGATAAAAGGGCTCGTTTAGACTTGGGATGAGTGGGAAGGCTTGGAATGGCAAGGTCATTTATCTTGTCTATACGAAAGGTATTTGATTCCACATGGGTGAGTATGGGTGTCGGGATTCGGTAGAGGTCACCAAGATAACCCTTTGTGGGGGTTAGATCCTATGAAGATTCCCAGAGGACAACCCATGACAAGCTGTGTGATGACACGCTGTCTAGGACAATAGTTGGTATTCGATTTTATGGGTATGGTTTCCTTAACATACCTGATGTGACCATAGTTAGTTTTTGATTATTATGTGTATGGTTCTTTTAACATACTTGATCTGCTTTATTTCTGGAAGCAATGTGACCATGTTTGAGTTGTACTTGAGTTGTACCTTGTGATGTACCTATGTGGCACATGTGTTTGGTTTTGTCAGTTGGTTCAGTTATGTTTTAGCCTGTGTCTAGAGGTAGATGGTCTTGGCTAGGATTCCTTTCTGCTATCTCCTAGCATAGGGGGTGGGTCTTTGGGTTTCACTTGGTTGGGTGGCGTGCACCTAAATCCATTGGGCTTTCTTCATGTTCATGTGGATGAGATTTCTAGTTGGAGAGCTCATGGGATTCAATTTCAGTTCTTGCTTTATATCATCTTAGTTGTTCTTGAGATTTATTACCCCTCATTTTTCATCGAGGTGGAAGTTGTAATTGTAACCTTATTTATTGAACTCGCCTCATTCGGGGAATGAGAGATGTAATCTTATTGTTTAAATACGGATAAATGCAATTGAAAGTTATCTCTTATTCTTCAATGTATTTTATCTTCTATGGAATGAATGTGTTCTTAAGTTCTTATGTGGTTAAATGCTATAGATTCATTTATGTGTTTGTGGGTTAATAAGTAATCTCAGTCTCGTAGCCTTAGGGGATGTTTGCATTGAGTAGCGAACTTGTATATTAATTATACTTAAACAAAAATAAAACTTAGTCTGTTTAAGTAGTTAATTTTAACTTTCTCTAGGGTTGCATGGCGGGGCGTTACATAAACTGACACAAACTCGATGATCCTAATCTGAATAATGGAACACTTAAAGCATAAGTTGAATTGTTGTTTTGAAATTTGATGACATCATATCTCTAGAGTGACTCAATGACGCACTAATCTAGAGTCACAAGGAAGGAGTATGATTTTTCTTTGATTTTTTTCTATAAGTTAATCATTGTTACTTTGCAAAATTTTTGCAAGATATGGTTTTCAAAAGTATCATTGATGACATTTCAAGATTTGCATAGGAAAAGGATTAACTTCTATCTATTTATGCAAGCAATACTCAGGTCATCTCAGTTCAATTATACAATGATGTTTGTATTAACTTGCTATATCAACCATCATGAAATGTGTACTTAGGTCATCATCGGTGCAAATATCCCCTTTGATTCTTGTACTAAATTTTAACATATCAAAAGGCTCAATGATGATAATCAAGCATTAAATTAGTTCATTGAATGACAACAGTGAATAGTTCATTTTGCATAGTTCAGATTGCATGATTCATATAGATTATATTCACTTTGCGGTTGTATAATAGATTTTTGGGAAGTTGGAAAATATACATATTTCTTTTGGAAACAAAGATTGAGTACACTTGGACATTAGCAAAAATCATTTTTCATCTTCATATCATTATCATCAATAGTTGCATATCGCTTTTCATATCATCTTTTGCATATCATTTTCATATCATTTTCAAGTCATTTTTATCAATTACTCATTTCATTTTCATATATCATCTTGAATTATCATTTGAGTTATCATTTTCATTATTAGTTTCATATCATTTTTCATTCCATTCTTGCATTACCATATTTTCATTATCATTTGCATATTATCATTTTCCATGTCATATCATAACATTATCAGTATTAGTCTCATGTCATTTTCACATCTTTGCATATCAGGTCATTATCATTTTCATGTTTTTCCCAATAGATTCATATCATTTTGCACATATTTTCATATCGTTTAATATTCATTTTCACACCATTTTATCATATATCATTCATTCATCATCCATTTTTCATATTCATTATCATCATCATTATCATTTTCATATTTTCACATAATTTTATAAACCATTCAATATCATATTTTCACATCATTTATCATCTCATCATTTCATATCATTTCACATCACTTGCATATTATCATTTTCACATTCATATAGATTATCATTATTTGTATACATCATTTTCATATCAATTTTGCATACCATTTTTTCATCTTATCATTTAGCATATCATCATTTTGCATATCAATATCAATATCATATTTTCACATCATTTTTCATCTCATCATTTTCATATCATATAATATCATCAATATCATATTTTTACATCATTTTATCATTTATTCATTATCGTGACATTTTCATTTAACAGGTTGATATCATTACATCATTTTCATAAGCATACATCAAAAGAATAAAATGCGTCCATTACATCCATTTCATCATTTTGCATCCATAATCAATGCATTTTCTATACATCATACAATATCATAACATCATTTACATCTCATTTGCATCAACCGTCATAACATGTTTTGCATATTCATCATATCAAATTCATAAACATCATCATCATTCATATCATGAGATAGATAGAATCATCCAAGGGTCATCATCCATACAAATGCATCGTCATAATAAAAAACAACATGGCAAATAGAAATAAAAATGCATACATAAAAAAACCATCATAGAATAATAAAAGACTCATGCATATCGAAACCATCACTGCATATCAGATATAATCTCATCAAAATAAATGTCCAAGGGTACAATGATATCAAATTCCTGAAAGAGATAAATAAAATGTGACAAAAATGGTGTATACAGAATCATCAATGAGGAGCATTTGTGTGGGGGCCATGAATTTTGTTTTCATCGGAGTTGGTAGGTCTCACTAGATCTTTGCCATCGGTGGCCCCTATCTCACATCTGACAAGTTGACTAACACTCCTAGTGGTACTCCTGGTGTGACTACATGAGTGGGTGTGGGACTTGGTTCCTAACTGGGTATAGGCTATCCTCTCCTCAAGAGGCATTGCCTCATAATATCTCTATCGGTAGAACTCACACTCTCTAGCAGTCTCTAGTCCCTTTGCGATAACCTCCCCGATAGAGGTACCCTGCACTGATCTCAATAGCCTCTTTGATATCCCCTCTACCTATAAGAACTATTGTCTGAATCTATCCCTCTCAACCATTAGCTATTCTATCTATGGGTCTAGGGGTGGTGGATGTGCTATCTATAACTATAACTGTGAAATGGTGGTTTGAGCCTGTGCTAGCTGGCTCTGAAGAGCTTGTACCTATGTTTGCAAGGTATCAATTTTTCCCTAGTGCTCTCATGATGGTGCCCTAATGGTAATGTGTGAAGGGCCTAATAATGGTTGCTCCACTACCCTCACTATCCTAGGCCTAGTATTGAATGGAACATCAAAAAAGAATCTCTCTCTACTACCCCCATCATCCCCATCATCATCATCATCATCATCGTCGTCATTGTCCTCCTCCCCATCATCTCTATCAATGTCCATGGCCACACTGCCACCCACATCTTCTCCTCCTCCTTCGGTGAGCTTCTCTACCTATGCCCTTTCCTATGCCCCTACCTCTGCCTGTGCCTATGGCTACCGCCATGCCCACTACAATTTTGGTCCATCTAATAATGGGGCAGGCTCATCTGGACTAGTCAACCTAAAAAATGGATGAGTTTGGAAGTATGTTTCATACTCCTTAGTCATCTATGCATCTATGATATTTGGCTTGCAGTCCCAAACATTTGGTTTTAGGGATAGGTACTCTACCCTAGCAGCCTCATAGGGGATATATGGACCCTACTCTGCCACATCCTCATGTTGTCTGGCATAATTGGTGATTCCCTGTGGAATCACCTAGACTCGGCCAAACTATCTTAGTACTCTCATAACCAAAAAATACTAAATGATAAAAGGGGTATGATCAATCAAATACCTAGATATATCACAATATGACAACTCCATTGCCATCCTCTTCCCAGGCCTCATAGTCAACATATGGCCTCTAGATCACTGTATCCATATCATCCAACACTCTCCTCCAATACTCTAACTTTCCCAACTTAGGCTGGACAAGTAGACCTATATAAGCATAAATAGAAGGATGACCAATGGGACGATCTCTCCCTTCAAAGGGGTGGATGATGGTGATATGCTCCCACACCCAAATATATAGCACCGTCACCTCAAAAGATATACTCTTCCCATCTATATGTACCACCTGATGAAGATCATGGTATAGATGGGCCAACATACAAGAACCCCATGCATATCTGGTCTGATGGAGGATCATGTCCCCCAGAACTCAACCCCAACCAACCAAAAGTCACTTTGACCAGTGGTCTAGACACAGGAAACCACCAATGAAGCCTACCAAAGCTGAAGGAAGTGGGGCATAACCCTCAACCATATCCCTCCAAGGGACCTCATATCCACAAATGCATGGATCCTGAAATACTCTTCGCAGTGCCTCGGTACCCCCAATCTCCTTATGGTCATAGACCACAATCTCACCTACTACAAGGATCCCTATAATCCTGTGTACACATCCTTGGGTGTGACGGTGATGTCTCCTATAGGCAAGTGAAAATTATTATTCTCACTATGCCATCGGTCACCTAAAGTAGTCAACAGTGCCCTATTGACCCTATACTATGGGATCCTCAAAAGTGAACCCAAACCACATCTAGCAATAACCCCAACCTTTGGCTGGGACAATCCAGGAATCATCTCCCATGTGCGGGGAAACCTCTCTCTGATCTGGAGGATTTTAAAATCCTCCTATAAATCATATCCATATCAATCAATTAGATCATCTCTCAATCAAGAAATCGATCAATCCAAAAATCAAACAATCGTGTCAAATCATATCAGGCAAGTGAATCATCATTACTATTTGTTTTTCATCAAACATGAAGACAAATTTATCAGGATCATCAAAATCAAATCAACATCACCAGTATATCAGACTATCTTTACTATTTTTTCTTCAAACAAGAAGAAAATTTTATCATCTCTACTATTTGTTTTTCATCAAGCATGAAGACAAATTTAGCAGGAAATCATCTCAAATCAGTATCTTTACTGTTTGTTTTTCTTTTCACAAAACAAATTTATCAGAATCAACATCATTTTACTATTTGTTTTCAAACATGAGAACAAATTTATTAGATCAGTATCAAAATCACATCAATCTATCCTTGACACTACTCAGATTCATCAAATCAGTTTTCTAATATAGCAACAAACATCAAGCAATCATCAATTGTTCCTCAAAAATTCAAAATCAGCTAAAATTCATGGATGTGCTAAAACAAACTATCTTGTGATAAATCAGCAAATATGTTAGTTTATCCATGGATGCGCTAAAATAAAGGGTAGATGCACTAATTTATCATATGCGCTATTCTATCAAGCGGAGCACTAAATGATCAAACCTATGCGCTAATCTAGTAAATGCGCTAAAGCTCTCAATCTATGTGCTAATTGAGCATCCTATGCATGGGATTCTAACCTATGTGCTAATCTATCACACCTATGCGCTAATTTGGCTGATATGCTAATCTAAGAGCTAAATGCATTGCTTTGGGGCATAAATACACTAACCTATATGCGCTATTCTACCTATTCCATGTGCTAAAAGATGAATCGCATGCACTAAAATGCATTCCTATGCGCTAAAGTAGAATTTCAAATTTCCAAAAAAATCAAAACTTCAAGCGAAATTCATCAAAAATTCACAAAGAGGGGTTGCAAGATCTTACCAGAGGTCCATATGTTTCTAGTCACTGATGCCGTTGAACCCGCTCAAATTTGTGGCACTTGTAATGGATCGACATCTCAATTTCTTCTCTCGCAGAGCTCCATTTCACCAAATGCAACTGTTCAAATGACAATGACTTTTACCTTTTTCCACCTTTTAAGGGGGTAAATAAGGTTGAGTTATTTTCATTTTTCATCACGTAGAGTGCTATTTCGAGAGATAAATCAGTGAAGCAACTTCAAATCTCTCAAAATCTTCAAATCATCATCAACATCTTCAAACTCACGATTTATCTCATGGGGAGGCATATAGCATTGTCAGTCAATTTTTCAAAGTCAGGGGAAAAAATTTCAATATCTAAATTTTTCTTTGAAGCAATGTGTAAAACACATCACTTCAAAGAGGGGAAAAATGTATACATCTAAAAATGGTGACATTAAATCAAGCCTAATAATCAATTAAATATAAATTATTTAATTAATCTAAAAGTCATCTACATATAAATAAAATTAATTATTTATTTGTATCATTCACTTTCTAATTCTTCTAATTCAATTAAATAAATATTTTTATTTAATTATTACCGTTTTCCATTTCCCTCTTAACTAATTAAATAAATTTTATAATTTATTTATATTAATTGTCATAAGTTTGGATTTTAAATTCAAATAAAAGAATACTCTTCCAAATCCATTATTTCTAATTCTTCATTCCACATTTAATTAAATATTATAAATATTTAATTAAAACACTTTCTTCAATTCACACACAATTAAATATTCTAAATATTTAATTAAATTCCTTTTTCATCTCTCACGCATAATTAAATATTAATTATTTAATTATGGAAACTTCTAAATTCATGTCACATATAATTAAATAACTTAATTATTTAATTATGAATTTATCTTCAACTACCAACTAACTCCTCATAACTAAAACACACTAATGGCAACTTTCCTTCATTTTTGAATGGAAACGGTTGTGTAGAAGGAAATATTTCCCATCTTTTTCTCTAGCTTCCATCTTTTTCTCAACTTCCAAATCTCTCACTATTCACCTTGATAGGCTTAATTTCAACCATTGATCTTTGCCAACTAGGATTTTTCCTCCAAAACCTCTATAAATACAGCCTATTTGTGCTTTGAAAAGGATTTGAGATCTAGCAAATAGAGCATGAGCATTATCATTGCATTTATCCAACATTTAGCAATCTTATTCTCTTAAGCATGTCATCTTATCTTTCATATCATCTTAGTTTCATATCTTAGCTTATTCATATCATATCATTTAGCAATATAAATTCATGTTGCATAATATCATTCTCTAAGTTGTCATTCTACCAAGCTACTTCTTAAACCAATTGATAGCCAGTAACTTACATCGAATCCTTAGAGATAGAGGACAATGGGATGTCATTGAAGAAACTATTGTGTTGATATTTTTTTTGTCTTTAACTTATATTTTTTTAATATAATGTTGCATTGGTGAGTTTGTTTATCCTTTTAATTAGTACACATATTCACACACACAAAATCAATACCGTATACTTGAGCATATCCTTTTCACACTAGCCTTGCTTTGTTTCTAATAATAGCTCCATCTTCATCCAACATATTTTTGAATACCCATTCGGTTCCAATTACATTCTTTCTTGGTGGTCTAGGAACCAATTCTCGTGATTTTTTATTTTCAATCTAATTGATCTCCTCTTCTATTGATTCCATCCAACTTTCATTGTTACTAGCTTCATCAACAATTTTTGGTTGAATCTAGGATAAAATGGAAAAGTTCACTTGTTCCTTGTTCTTTTCAAGTCTTCTTCTAGTCTACACAGCTCCATTCTTGTCACCAGTTATTTGATCTACAGGATGATCTTTATGCACATATTTTATAGGTGCACATTCAAACTGTTGCTCATTCTCTTCTTCTTGTTCTTTTTCTTCAACTCGTGCACCTATGGCATCCTCATCTGACTCAGTTTCAAGTTTGTTTCTACTAGACTTACCTTGATTTGCATTTTCATCAACCCTAACATGTACACTCTCTACAATTTTATGTAGTCTCTTATCATAACATTTATAAGCTTTTCTTTGAAATGAATACCCCAAAAATATCCCTTCATCATACCTTGACTCAAAACTCCCCAAATCTTTAGCTTATCTTTTGATATAGCATTTACTACCAAATAATTTGAAATTTTTGACTTATGTAGGCCTACCAAACCACAATTCATATGGCATTCTACCACTGTTAAATCTGATAAGAGCTCTATTTTTATTGTATACATCAGTTTGTACTACTTATTTACAAAATGCATCTATCCGGTTTGCCTCATTCAACATGGCTCTAGCCATCTCCTTCAAAATCTTGTTTCTTCTCTCTACCACGACATTTTGTTCTGGTGTTCTTGGAGCTAAATAGTTGTATTTGATTCCATGATCTTCATAATATTCCATGAATTCACTTGACATGAATTCTCCACCTTTGTCTGACCTGAGACATTTGATTCTTTTCCTAGTCTCATTTTCTACCAGCTTCTTATAACCTTTAAATTCTTCAAACACCTCAACCTTTTCCTTAAAAAATGTGACATATACCATTCTAGTATAATCATCAATTAGTAGCATGAAATATATTTCTCCTTGAAATTCCATTGTTCTCAATGGACCACATAAATCAATATAGATTAACTCCAAAGGTTTTGTAGTTGAATAGTCCTTTGTGGGAAATTCAAACTTTTCTTTCTTTCCTTGCTGTCATCCTTGGTAGATGATGTTATCCGGCTTTGAAATCTTAGGCATATTTCTAACTAATCCTTTTGAGCTTATCTTCATTAGATTGTCAAAATTTTCATGTCCTAATCTTCTATGCCACATCCAACTCTAATTTTTTTGGTTAATTAAACATGTTTGGCCTTCCACTTCACATAGATTATATAGATTTCTATCAGTCCTATCCCTTGAGGAATTGTTTTACCATTCAATCTTATCTTGAAGCCTTCAAAATCGAATACAACTTTATATCCATTATCATGCATTTGGCTGAAACTAAGAAGATTATACTTTAGACCTTCAACATAGAGCACATCTTTAGTTTTGTTCTTCCGATCTATGCTTAGAATTCCTTTATCACAAATATTAACAATAGTATTATCACCTAGGCTAGTTGAACCTCCTTTTATCATTTCATGTTTAATGAATTTAATTTTATCACTAGTCATGTGCTTGGAATAACCACTATCAATTACCCACAAGTATTTTTCATTTGCATGTAATTTTTTTTGGGAAATCATGGACATAGTAGAGTTCTGCTCTTTCTCCTTCCAAACCATCTTTAGTTTCTTTTCAACTATGGGATATATATTCTTATTCTTCTCAGACTGGGTATTTGGTCTTACAAATTTTTCCCTACAATTTCTAGCTATATGGCCAAAACTATTGCAATTGTAACAAACTACATTCATATCAATTAGAGGAGAAAATGGATTCTTTCTTATGAAATTTGTGTTTCTGCTTGAAATGACTTTACACTCTCTAGCCCTATGACCAAAATTGTTACAAGTGTAGCAATGCCCATTGAAGTAAGATGAGTACTTTGTCATGGAGTTTCCTTCTAATAAATGAGGAGATCTTTGTCTAAATCTCATTGAATAGTGTATTCCTGTAAAACCATCATTGTATGTTCTCTTAGTATTCTTCTTCTTTTGTTGATCAGGAAATGTTCTGTTAATTTTCTTGTCTTCAATCGGTTCCTTCTTATTAATAGATTTCTCAACTGCATCTGACTTCTCATCTTCAGAGGCTTCTCCATTGTCATATTTTTCTCCACTGAGGTCTGATTTTTCTTCTACTCTAAATCTTTCATAAAGATTTTTAGAGGCATCAACAAAGGAGTCATTTCCTTTCTCAAGTCCTAGACCTGATTTCTCCTTGTTGGTTAGCTTTTGCGTACTCAACGATTCATTAAGAATATTAGTGCCACTTTTTAATTTCAAGCCCTTATTGATCTACTCATTACCCTTCTCCAATTCTTTTCTTAAAGAAAATATTTTTTCTTCAAGTTTCATGCACCTATCCATCTCAGATTATAGTTTGGATTTCATAACATCTTCAACTCTTTTGAGCTCTTCTACATGAACTTTCAAACCAACAAACACCTTATTGGATTCTTCAAGTTCTTGAATTAGCCTATCAGTCTCCTTTTGAAAATTATTTCTTAGTTTCTTGTTTTCTATCTTAAGATCATCATATTTATCTCTTAGCTCATCAAGATCTTCAAGAGAACTGATTAATTCTCCTTCGAGATAAAAAATCGCCTCCTCTTCTTCTTCATGTTAGTCCTCAATTTGCGCATCTTTCTGATCCTTAGTTTCTTTATCCATAAATATAAATTTTCTTTTATATTCTCTCATTACAAGGGCATGAAATTGATCCTCATCTGAACTATCACTAGCATCAAAAGCATCACTTTCTTCTTGAATACATATACTCTTCTTCTTCTTTCCAAAATTCTTCCTTTTAGGGTAAAAATCTTTCTTCTTTTTACTGTCTCCTTCTTGTTTAGAGTTATCCATTTTATGATATGGACATTTAGAATAAAAATGGCCCAATCTACCACAATTGAAGCATTTGAAGGTTATATTACCTTTATATTTATCAGATCATCTCCTTAGTGTCCTTATGAAGTTTTCTTCTTCTTCATCAATTTCTTCAATGTCTGAAACAATGACTATAGCTTTGTATTTCTTCCCTGATCCATCCTTTGCTTTCTCAATAATTTTAAATGCATCTTCCCTTCTAGAAGACTCGACATCTAGCATTCTCATCTCATATGTAGTAAATATACCATGTAAATCATCTAGAGTGAGTTTATCAATTTATCCTCCGTTTTCAATGGTATAAATTTTAGAATCATATTTATTTGCCATGGACCTCAAAACCTTCAAAACAACAACATCCTCTTTCATTTCCACACCATATCCTCTAATAGTATTTACTATATCATCAACTCTCAAAATATAATATGCAATTTTTTCTTTATCGTTCGTCTACAAGCTTTTGAATTTAGCTCACAATATTTGTAGATTTTCTAGCTTCACCTTGGAATTTCCTTCATAGATGTTATTCAATTTTTCCCAAACATCATAAGCAATTTCATAATGCACAACCTTGCTATGCACAAAATTAGATGATTTGTTCATAATGGTGAACCAAGCTTTCATTATTCTCATAATCCTTCTTTCCCGTAGCATCAGTAGGAGTAGTAGGAGGAACATGTTTGTTCTTAACTGACATTGAGACATCAAGTTGAAGAGAACCCAAGTATCATTTCATTAGAGAGCTCCACTTAGCATAGTTAGTTCCATTGAATCTAGGTGGCTTTCTTGAACCTTCCTTACATGTCATTGTGTTCGCTTATCCAAGATCTACCTGAGCTAATTAATATTCTTCTAGGGAACCTAGTGCTCTAATACCAATTGTTAGAAAACAATGATCTACTGAGAGGGGGGTGAATTAGTAGATATTTTAAATTTTAATCCTTAAAAATGTTTTCAAATTCAACCTTAAACTCAAATGTGAAGATCGAAATACTAACATATATAATAACCACAGGCACAAGAAAGATCAACACATAACACTAGATATATGTGGAAAAACCAAGATGGGATAAACTGCGATGATAAATGTTGCTAGGATCTACTATCCTAATCCAGCCTCACAAGCATCAAAGTTTAGTTGCCATTTTTAAGGGCTAAAACCCCAAGGAAGCTTCAACTCCCTATTTTAGAAGCAATAAATTTTGGGGCACTACAATACGCTGATCTGAGCTACAACTCTGTGCAAATGGAGGCTCCAACTTCTTACAAAGTTTTGTAATCAATTATGCATAAAATAGTTATGCACAACCTATAATGCATCAATTCAGTACATAAACTCTCTTTCATTGTTCTCTCTTACTCCACTGTAACCAAATTCTTGTAGTTTTCAAATTTTTAACTTTCTATTAAATTTTTCTACTTCAACTAACAGACACCTTATCTTCACCCTTTTCTTTCTTACTCTCAATAGTTCTACATTTTTCTTTTTATTTTTGCTCTTACATAATTGAAATATCTATTAGAGTTTTTCACTTGCTGCCTTCTTCAACAAGTTTCCTCTATATTGAGCCACACACCACTATTTGCCTCATCATTAAGACATTTGATAGGATTTTTAGATATTGTACTCCCCTACATCAAGCCATACAACATTTAATTATGATACAGAGAATTTCCTTTCATTCTCTCTATCAAACACTAAGATTTGAATAAGATTTAAATGTATTTTCCTATTCATTCGATCAGATTTGATCTTGATCGACATGAATCTTTGTGCCATTGACTTCTAGATTGGGTCACCTCTCATAAATGTTTGCTAGGGAAGATGAGATATTTTATTATGTTCCTATATTGGTTACCAGATTGAAATCATGTTCATATAGACTTAGTTGTTTGAGATCTACATATTTGAATCTGGACTGTTGATCTTCTCCTTTCCCGCTCTAATCCTATGATCCACATTCACTATCATGTCTATAAATATTGACCATTGGATAAGCGGTCATTCAAATCTTCATCGCCAATATATCATATCATTCTATTGGAGAGACATGCTTCAAGGTCATGTCAATACACCAAGTCTCTCCGATATGAACTGCTTTTGAATACTTGGACCCACATGCCATCTATTTTCCATTTCATCACCACCTAATTCACAAAAATGATGTGATTGATCATATTGAGCAATCACTCTTCACCACCTATCAACATTTGTCACAATCCGGTCCCACTAGCTTCTCCCCTTATTGCTTCATCACTGAGACATGCTTCAAAGTCCTGGTGATATGATAATATCTCACTAATGAAAGAGTAATTGATTTTTTGGGGAGACATCCTTCAAATTTCCACCAATGAAATTTAGTCACATTAATGAATACCCTTTCTAACATCACCAATCTATCTCATCACCATGTCACTGCATTATAATCCGCAACAAGTATGTGGATTATGGTTCATCCAATCTTGTCATGCCATGCATCTACTTCATCATCTCTGTCACCCACATAAATATGACTGGTTCCCACACAAGAACAACCTTCACATCACCATGTGAGAGAGATATTGATAAAGGTCTCACCGACATCATCCAGTCTCACCGATAAAATTTCCACATTCCTTATCACTCCATCATTGGGTCACCAAAAAACTAAACTTTAGAACCTTTTGTTGGGGGTTACTAAGTTATGAGAACCCACGATATGCCAACATATAGATATCAAGCTATGGGAGAGAATCTAATGTAAGCCCCATCGATAAGCACTCATCACGTCGATAAAGCTCTCCTTACTCCTTATTGCTCCATTGAAGTGACATAGCCCAGAATATTGCCGATGCATTAATGTATCACCGATAAGATCATCATCCCATTGAAGAGACATATTTCATTCTCTCACTGATCACACATGGTCAGACTAACAAGGTGACCATTAGGAAATCAAAGAGATCGATGGTTGACTCCTGGTGATACAATAGTGTTTCGCCGACCTGAAGAAGATATATAACCTTAAAGCACTAAGCAGAGGGGCCAGTCACCCACACGGGAAGATGGACTTAAGTTACCATAAACCTTTCACAACAAGTTAATCAGTAAATATAACATTTTAACCAACTCCTCCATGAATGCAAACATCCTTAGGGTTTAACAGATAAACCCTAACACCTGAGAGCAGAAAAAACATTTTTGGGTGCATCCTTCACACTCACGACTTGCACAATACCTTCCTAGAAATCTCTCAAGAAACCTAGTTCAAAATTTTCATCCAATTAACCATAAGATCCACTACTCTCACATTCATCCTTTCTCATCATTCCAACAATCTCCTTTACATGATTTGCAGTTTTGACATCAATGGAAACTATATGCACTTCTACATAGGATAAATACACCTCTCCTTTGATCCTATTTTAACATCAATGACAACATATACCAACACCTAGTATAATGTGGAAGTATTTTTTGGTGATATATGTACAATTCAAGTTGGTCCAAAAAGTATGGCTTATTAGGAGATTGGATAAGTATTTCCTCTGATATTTTTGTGGTTCAGTGGGGTACTTTTTATGTTCACACTTCATCACAAGATGGTATAACCTTCTATGATTCTAACTACAGTTTTTGAGTTCATTATATGTAGCTATATTCAATATTTTGTGGCATTATGTGAAGTTTTCCAAAAGATATGAATGCTAGTGCCTAGCATTTTATATCACAATTACCTTTTGTACAATGCATCAATGTGGGAGATTCCACATTTCTTCATGGATAATTATTTTGTTTTGTGATTATGAAGATAAGTTGATAAATTTTAGTTGAATGGGAATTCAAAGGAAGATTGAACTTTGAGGTCACACATTTGGTGAATTACATGTGCAGTTGAAGATTTTGTGTCTAGGTCTATTTTTGGGTCGACCTAACACATTTGATATTTTGTGGAGGACAAGCAAGTAACTTTATCTTATGTGGGATTTATATTAGGTCCAAACCAACCTATGTTGATGTAAATTGAATTTTGAATTAAGGAACAAAGTGTGGATAAAATATTTTGAGGATGACATTCTTAATTTTTTTTGTTACTTCTAATTAGGCCAACCTAATTGAAGTTACACTTAGAATGTGAATATATATAGGAGATTAACATGGTTTTTTTTTATGAGAATGTGTTTTGTATGATGTGGATATAGTAGAGTATATTATGTGTGAATGTTGAAGAGATACATGTATGGTGGTTCATCTACATGTGCATGCAATGCAAAATTGAGAAAATTATGAATGGGTATGTGTAGGATCATGATGGGCCAAAAAGTGGTGATATGTAAGTGATATGATGGCCCATGTGGTTGATGAATTTATTTTAACCCAAAATTGATGAATTGAAAAGGGTTTTTAAAGGATATTCTCAGATTTCCACCAATATAAATTATGCTTTACTTTGAATTTAATAAATAATTATTATTCATTTTCTATTTGAATTATGACTAAATTCCTTATTGATAGGCTGATTGAAAAAACATAGATATAGCTTTCAAATGGTGTCACATTTTTTGAATCCCAAATATGTATCACATTCTATGCTTTTCATACTATAGGATTAAAAAAACTGAATTTCATGAATTTTGACCAAGTTAAGGTGGTCAAACATATGAGTTTTTATACTTTTAAAAGTTGTAATAAAAAATTCATAATTAATTATTTACTTGGAAAAAAAAATACAAACAAATATGCATCACATCGGGACATGACTCCTCTACTTATATATAAAATATTATATAAAAATATATTATCATTTTATTGTGGTTAGGGTGGTCAAACAAACACCTACTTCTTATTTTTTCCCTAAAATTTAAGTATTGCTGCATTGAAATTTCAAATGTTCACTAAATAGATTTTTTTTAAATAAACCTAGTAGTTTAGAAAATACATTCATTTTTCTATAGATTCTATTCTTACATATTTTTGAAATGATATAGATAACTTATTCAAATTTTCACATCATGTTTCCTAACTCCGATTTTCTAAATTTTCATTGCCACTTAAGGGCCCGTTTTTTCCATGATGATCTTGCACATACTCGAATCGAAAAGAGTATTGATTCAAATTAGTGTGGAGATCATTTTATACTTCATTGGAACTATAATCTGACATATCATAGATGCTACTATATGAGTTCAAATAGGCAGTGTTGCCAACCCTTCTTTTTTCTTTCCCTATGGGTTGTGAGCCTTTTTTTTTGGATAATGTGTCCTAACTTGGTAGTGAGCCTTTTTGCAATATCTTATATCTGGATATAATATATTTTGTGATCTAACCCTCATCATGGTTTTTCCTTTTTTAGGTTTTCCATGTAAAAATATTGGTGTTCATGTGTCATGTTATTTTGTGGTTGTCTTCATGCTTTCTTTGATCACTACAGTTATATTTAATTTGATAACTGGATGGCTTATGTTTAACTAGTTTAAAGGAATACTAATCCACCCCCCTCTTAGTATTATGGGTTTTCAACACCGTGACCATTTAGTAAATGATAGTGTTTTGGTAAGTGTTAGGGTTGTTGCATTTATTTTCTATCCATTTTGTGATTAGGGCTTACTAATGAATTAAATATTGATAAATAAACATATGAATTATGTATCCATATCCCTAGAAACTCATGTAGCTTTATGCCCACTTAGTGAGAAAGATTTAATGGAATTACTATTGTTTTTATGCCCATTTAGTAAGAAGGAATTAATGAAATTGCATCTAGTTTTTTATAAATTACATATATAGTTTTTTTACAATGATGAAATTTGCATTTATCAATGATAATTTTGATTTAGTTTTATGCCTATTTTATGATAATAGATGAAATTTACATATCTATGTTAATTATTGATTATTTTTCTACCTTTTTTGAGATGATGGATGAAACTTGCATTCTCTTTTCAATTAACATAACTTAAATTTCTACTCATTTTGATATAATTTAGATGAAATTTACATACCCATGTCACTTGACAATTAGTTTTCTATAATTTAATTATTATTTTTTGTAGGTTATCTAGGATTCTTAATATAGATTCAATTTTTTTTTCTTAAAAATAGAAAATTGTTTATTATTTAAAACATTGCAAAAAATAAAATATGGGAGATAAAAAATAAGGCATGGAAGATAGTGGAAATTAAAAAATATAGAATTGATAAGAAAAATAAATGTATCTATTTTTTGTTTCACCTTCAAGAAAAGATTCACTTGGTGTACTTGCTCAATTGTGTCATTTGTAAAAAATAAAATGCAAACTTTCCTAACTATACATAAGATCCCTCTTTATAAAAGAATTGACCTTTAATTGAAGTTCAAATCTTTAATTGAAGGTGCACAATTTTAAATAGTTCTAAATTTATGATTATACAAATGATCTATACGTGAAACACACATTTAAGATTCAATCCCAAATCATCTTATTAATGAGTTATAAATTACTCTCCCTGTTTCTCCCTCTCTCATTTTTTATTGTAGATTATTATGGAAAAGATAGGAAATTATACATGTGTGTATTTTGATTATTCCATTCCTCTTTGCTAAGTTATGTATACACATTTATGAGAATAAAATAATTAGAAATACCTAAATACATTAATTATTATGAATGGATACCATTGCACATATATTTAAATGAACTAAATGGAAAATAGTAATGAGGATTATTATTCTATTTTAATAAAAAATAATATCTTGTTGATCCTACTTCAATTTATTAGATTAGTTATTATGTATTGTAGTAACAAAAAAGTATCCTTTTCCTTGATCTGATAATTAACATTAAAACTGAACTAATGGCATTTTGGAGTGGTGTTGTAATCTCTTGCACATATTAACATCATTTTAAGACCTTTATTTAACTAAAAAAAGTTTTAATTGGTCCTTTTCAAAGGTGTTGTGAAGTGTTGTAACACACTCTCGGACTTTTTTGTGACTTATTTGCTTAATTAAACCTTATGGGCCCCTTACTAAATAAAATAAGCATAACTTATACTTTTTTTTAAGTGTTGTAAAGTTTTTCAAAGCACTTTCACATTTATGTAGATATCCTTAATTCATTGTGGTTAATTGCAGTTATTAACCCTCTTTTTAATTCAAATTTAGGACTTAATTTTGACACCTCTCGAGGATCTTTCCCAAAAATTATAAATTAAATATCAAATTATTTCATTAGGAAAATTTTGGTTCTAGTAAGTTGAGCCAAGACCCATTTGCCCTTAATGGCGAATTGGTCCTCCCTTAACAGGACCACCATTTCTTAGTTGATCTGGAATGGGTTTTTGGCCTTCTTTCAGCTCCTTGAAGCTCGGTCCCAGGAACTTAGCCAAGACCCATTCTTCTTTAGTGGTGAATGGGTCCTCCCTTAATGAGACCTTATTTTTTAAATTTCATTCTGACGAGAATTTTATTTTATTTCTTTCTAGATCTAGTGTTGGCCTTAATTCTTTGAATTTTGAGGTTAATCTCCTAATTTAGTATAAATAAGGGGTTAATTTACATTTTTATCCTAGCAAGTTTATAAGAGCATCCTTATAGAAAATTGTAGCTCACAAGAGCATTATAAGAGCATTTACAAGGCATTTCAAGGTATATTTCAAGTTTTTATTCCAACAATTCAAAGTCATATAATCATGTCAATAGTTTAATGCATTCATGTTCTTTAGCTAAGAAGTTAATGTTGCATTTAAGATTCATTTACAAGCATCATACTACATCCAAGATCTTCATTCTTCATAGGGTGATCCCACAATACTCGTTGACAATTTTTGGCCAAACTCAACACTAAAATATTTTTTTCTAACTAAATCTTCACTTTTGGGCACCTATAGCAACTAAGCCATGAGTAATTTGAAGATGATGCAAACTAGTGATTTGTGACATTTTTCTTGGAGATTCTAAATATATTTTCTTCAATTTTTTTGGAATCAGATTGCACTTCTTTTTCCATCTCCTCTGAAAACTAGTTTTTTTCAATAAACAACATTTTTAAGGAGTGACACTCACCATATACAATATAACTTTTTTTCCATGAAGGATAAAATTCTATTTTTTTCGAATTTAGATTTTTAACTATGATATCTAGTGCTTCCAATTGGTTTCATAGTGTTTTATTGAATATTTTTTCCTTAATCAAGTTTCAAATTCAAACCAATTACAATTTAGACATAGGCAGATTGTATACAATGTAATTTTTTTGTTTGTATCAAAATTCATTTGTTTTGTTTGATCAAAGACTTCAATATCTGGTGCAATCATATTTTTCAATTTTTTTTTTTGATAATCTACTATTTTTCTACATGTGCATAACAGAGAGATTCACTTTCAGTGAAAAACCTATGTTTAATAAAACTAAAAAAACAAATACATAATAAAACCAAAAAATATTAAAATTATATTCGTTGGATAGCTCATTCCAAGGACCACCATCATCCAGTTGGGTCTGTGAGGTATCCTCCATTTTCATCCTCAACCTGAGCTACAAAGGGGAAAATTTTGGAGTTTTTGGTGCTAGAGGGTGAGAAGATGGGAAAAGGGGGGTTCGGGTGAACCAAGGAGGTTCGAGTAAACCCCTAGGGATTCGCTCGAACCAAGGTTTTCTCGAACCCTGGTTCGAGTGAAACCCCTTTCAAACAAGGTTTTCTTTGTGTCTTTTTGTGGGAATGATGGGAACTTTCATTTAATGGGTTCGCTCAAACCAGGGTTCTAGCGAACCCTCTTTTGGTTAGCTCAAACCAAAATGTTCATTTGAACCCCAAAAACCAATTTGTTTTGCATGGGAACATTTTTTGCAACTTTTCCTTCCTCACTCGAATTGTAAAATACTATTGTGGGTTTACCCCATGGCCACTCCATGATTATTTGCATATTTGATTCAAAAGACAAAATCCAAGGTGATATCATTTACATTATTAAACTTTCATGCTTCATTTCCTTTATTTCATCACTTTTTTAATGACCTACAAGGGGTTTGATAGAGGAAAGCCCCCATTCACTATCACTAAAAAATCAACAAGTTTTTATTTCCCTTGAGTGTGTTATTTCAATTTTACAAGTTGAAGGTCAAGTTGAGAAAGATTTGAAGCAATGTTGTCAAAGTTGCAAAGTTGCAAAAGTTGTTATTCAAAGTGAAAGATCGTGGAAAGATCTCTATGGAATTAATTACAAGCTTCCAAAACTTAATAATCAAGATTTAAAGAGTGCAGACATCAAGGTATAGGATCATTAAATCAATTTTCCAAAACCCTTAAAGGACCCATTTGCCACTAAAGGCGAATGAGTCCTCTATAGCTCAAAAACAACTTTCTCACTAGGTAGACAACTTTTATGTTCTAAAAAAATTCATCATAATTTCAATAATAGTTAGGTTGCATTTATAGTTATTATTAGCATCTTATTTTGCATAATTTGAAGTGAAATTGGTTTTGGAAAATAACCGATCCATCTCATTTGGGAAAGATCCTATTTTCTGACCATTTCATTTTTGGTGAACCCAATGTATTCAACATTGCACTTTTCTGAATTTTGGATTCTTTCATTGCATACTAAGTTAAAATCTTACATTCATTGCATTTAGACTTGAATTAAACTAAGGTTTCTTCTTTTGCATTAAAAAATCTTTCATATAATATATAGGGTTTATATTTGCATTGTTTTTCACTTCTTAAATCTGATATTTAAAAAAACAAAGCAACCATTTTTCATCTCACTTAGATTCCATTCAATTGCATTTGAAAATTTTAAAAAATGTTTTTCAAACTAGGTCTTGCATTTCACCTTTCTATTGGTTTTTTTTTATGAATAGGAAGCTATCTATATTAAATTAAAGATAATGGTACATATTCACAAAAAAGGGTGGGTGGTAAAAAGGCACACCCCAAAAGTCACATGGGAAACACCCAAAAATAACCAAAAAAAAAGTCACATGGGCCTAGCCAGAAGTCCAAGAGCATAAGAAATAAAAGAAACAAACAGGCCATCAAGTGGCCAAAGTAGTGCCAGCAAAGGCAGGAGGGTCTTTTTCATCCATATTCTTCCCCCATACATCAGCGAGGTCTGGAGTGATGTTAGGAGGAGCACCGCAGCCATCACCATCATCTTTCTTATCTTTATATTCTTCCTCGTTTTAGGGAAAGATTGCAATTTCCAGTCACGGAAAGCTTTTACCACTATCTAGCCATCCAAAACTAGAGGCAGGCGGAGTATCAGAGGGCCACCCAGAACCGCCACCACCAATCCTTGAAGCACCAGTGGAAGGCCATCCTTGACCAGCCCATGGTGGAGGAGAGTGAGCATGCCAAGGAGGGTGAGAGTTTTTACAAGTAGGAGGATGAGAACGGGGACATGCAAAGCCACTCCACTATCGGCCTTGAGAGGGTGACCAACCACGAGAAGAGGAGGGTGAGTTGGGGACTTGAGCCATAGTGCACGGCGAATTTCCCCACTGGTCCAGAAGGACTTGGAGGTGAGCCACCTCCAATGCAACCTTTTTTTCTTGTACCTGTATTTGTAAGAGAACAGTAGAACAAATAACTACTTTAGCATAGAGAGAAACATTAATATCCATTTGAGAATGAGCAAATATGCAAGAATTTATGTCTTTCCAGATGTTGAAGAGGATTTCCACCCTAAAAGTGTGCCAAATCTGGGTGAACTAAGTAGGGATCCTAGGTGGATCTCCCAGTACAACCATATGCCAAGAAAAAGGTTTAGACCGAAAGAACCGAAAGAAGTCATGAATCCATGTCCAAAGTTGCTGAGCTCTAGGAAAAAATTAGAAAAGATGCTTAAATCTTTCAAGTTGCCTACAAAAAGGGAAACAAGGGTCCTGGACCCCCAAGTGTATATGTCAAGAACCCATAGGAAAGCCTTGGAAAAGAATACACCAAGCAAAGTGGGCCAGCTTTGGATTAACACTTGCAGACCAAGTGGTAGAAAATCTCTTTCACCAAAGTAGAGGAGTGAAGAAGGCACCTCTAGTTAAAACTATTGATCATAGGAAAATGGGGTGAAAGCCACCTGTAACCAAGTCACAACTTTTAGCTCATGAGAGGAGTATCTGGAAACTGATGGGACTTTTAAAATTTGTCAGAATTTTGTTTGGTTTTGGGCATATCTATTCATCTTTGGTAAATGGGGGGTCTAATGTTCAAGGTTTAGGGGTTTTTTACCCATATAAAAATTGATTTGACTATTGTAAACACTTACATTATATTTTTGAATTGACCTATTATTGGGGGTTATCGGCCTCTTATGTCATCTAACTGAGCCTTGTCTTTCATACTATTACCAACCCCTTCACCCAACCTATTGATCCTTTCATTCCATTTGGGTGTTACTATTATTTTTTCCTAGGTGGGTGGTTTTTCCCTACATTTTGACTTAGGCCTAAAATTTGAGCCTCCATGGGTTTTATTTTCCCATTCTCCTTGTCAGCCCCACTGTCATAAATAACTTTTCCATATGTCATTTGGTGGGCCATCGAATCACTAGGTTCAAATCTCGACCATTCCTTGCAGACCTTCCAAGGTTTCCTGGCGATGTCACTAAAGTGGTGCAAGGTATGAGAGATGCTATCATTTGTCGAGTATGGTGGGGTGGGGCCTATCCCGGTGTGCCAACAGTGACAAGTGGATGTCATTTTGAAAGTGGATGTTTAATGACAGGGATTAATTACAACCATCCCTCGCAAGCCTCACACGATCAGATTAATTTTATTGATAATACCATGAGGTGTGCGAGTTGATGAGACGTTGCTTGGATCCACAGTACGAGGTGGCTATATGGGGCCTACTGCTGGGTCATGGGTTTCTGACTGTAACAAGTGTAATTGGATGTTGGGTTTCCCAAGTGGTGATGTGGATTATTCAATGATCTTTGACTCGATTTGAGTCATCTGTGATGCCAGGTCTTTTCACATCGACGGTTTGAATTCAAAAATTACAATTCACCCATGTGAGGATTATTTGTGCTCTGCAAGTTATTCTCATTAATGGCCCAGGTCTTTCAGTGGATCTTATCCTGATTTCCTTGTGTACGAGCAGTATCCACCTGATAATGCAATGATGGGTTGCTCATCGTTTTCCATGAGCTCGAAATTATTGTGTGATGGAAACGTTAGAAACTAATCACTTGATTTTGCTACAATTTGAGCAATTAATGTTCCCTGCACCGGCTTGCTCGATAAATGCTTGCTAATTTTCTCATTAGTATCATTGCATTTTGAGTTTGTTTCTTTGTAGGTGATTGATTTTCTTGCTGAGTTTGAGCTCAAGAATTCAATGGATAAGTCATAATTACAACCAAGTACTAGGATGGGTGCGACAAATTTACGACAGAAGGAGAAAAAAACTATTCTTGGTACTTTTAGAAAAGTTGCAGAAAGGGTGGAAAGGAGGTATGGAAGTTGCACGTAACTTATTGAGCTCTCTTTGAGCTCTAATCGTGAAGGGTCTAAAATCAATTCGGGCTATCGTACCTACCTTGTGGCCCTAACTAAGCTTGTGGAAGTGGATGAGGAGGTCCTTGTAGTTTCTCTAATTTTTGTGGTGGCAGCGTGTGATGTTGTCAGGTCTGGTGTTGGTACAAGCAAGGGTAAGAAAATTGTCTCGCTTCATACTAAAGTGAGAACCAGGAGAGGTCATCTCTATCGGGGCCGCTTGGTTACTCGGGGTGTGGGGAAATGATTGATGTTGTTGGGGTGGTTCTTTTTTCCTTTTGGTGTTGTTTCAACAGTTCGGCTCTAATGTGGATGTGTGCATGGGTCGCACAGTGTTTTTTTTCCTTTTCGGTTGGTTACAGGGGTGTAACCATTTTTTGATTTCCTCTATGCGTATTATAGTCATTTTTGATGATAAGGAGTTTTTGAAATGAATCTAAATTTTATTTGGTTAGAATGAAATTAATTTTGAAATGAACAATGGAGCCCAATGCTTGTTGCTCTCTTGTTCTATAAAGGAGATTTTACGGCTCACTGTTGGGGTCAAATTTTTTGTATCCTAAGGCTTAGGTGGTGTACAGTAAAAATTATATTGTGGTATCGGGAAGTTTTTAGGTGGGAAATCATTCTAGGTTGGGTGTTGTATAAAATAAGTATTATATGCTTTTGTAATGACTGATATCGATAAATTGAAGCAAAAAAAATTAAGACAATTGCTCTCCTATGTACATATCATGGATTGTGAATGGATTTATCAATGCTTTCTTCATTTAGCTTCAATGGTATATTTGGATGTGTAATTTGGTTTCCTACTTTAACTTAATGAGTTAATCAAATGCTTGAAAAGGAGTTATAGGTCTATGATAATGTGCTTAGGATTTACTAAGGAGTACTATTTTAAATACTAGAAAATATTATAATGTAAAACATTATAATGATAAGTTCCATAATATCAGGGTTATGTTTTATGTGACTCCCGCATGGTTGGATGAGGTACTAGGTAGTTCATCATTTTTAGAAGTACAAGAAGGTAGCTCTAAGTGTAAAGGTTCAAGATTTGAACATTTAAAAATCAAATGCTATCTCTTTTGAGATACAAATCTTATACTAAATCTTCTTTCCTAGCTTTAGATAGTTGTTATTATTCTTTGGTTTTCCAAAACCATGGGATATGCTATCTAGTTGCATTGATAGGAATGTATCTATGTATAGAAGTGTTCTTGAGACATGAATAATTTTTATGAGCACATATAGGAAAACCCTCCTTGGTTTCATAGAGCCAAAAGTGTAGGATATCTCAGTCTTTGACAAAATCTTGTCAGTTGGCCACTAACTTTGAAAATTCTTAAACATAGAGGTTGGCTACCTCTTAGAGAGTTTCAAAGCTTAGCTAGAAAATTAAAACACCAACAAAATGGTGACTCCGTTAGGGACACACTCAGAAGTTTTGGTTGCAGACGGTGCTGTTATAGAGTCATTAAAGTTTTGAATTATTTATGTAAACATAGTTTGAAAATGATTGAATTATTTTTTTGCCTAAGTCAGTAGCTGAATGGTGATTTCTTTGGGGAGTACTTCTGAGAAATTTTAAAAAAATAAGAGAGAAATCACATAAGTAGGTGGTGGCCTTCCAGAGTCATTTGTTTGGTGGATCTAAAATTTAAGGTTGGATGGTAAGCAGTTATGGATTTGGAAAATATTGGTAGCATTATGATTTTAGAGTATTTGAGTGTGACTCTGTTGTGGATGAAGACCCAAAATGTGATCAGTTTTTGAAAATAAATTTCATATTCTTTTGAAATTCAGTCCTATGTTGAAGAGGTGGCAACTCTGTCTGAAGAACCAATTCATATACAAGGAAAAATCCTAGATCTGTAACATTTATAGTCAGGAAGAGAGGGTTAACAAGTGTTGCTTAATTTTAAGGTATTCTCATTAATCTAAACAGATCAATATTTTGATTATGAGAGGCGTTCATAACTAGGGATGATTAATGATTCCTAATTAGATGTTATAAGAATTAAGAAATGAAGTGGTTAGATTTTACATACTTTTAATAGTGCAATATGTAATATGATCGGAGAAGTATGTTTATGATGTATTATGCCTCTAAAATACCGAGGCATGAGTATTTCTGTCAAATTTTAGAATCATGGTTGAATTAGTAAATGATGTATTTGGTAGCCATGTATAAAGTTGATAGTGATTGAATGGGAATAAGAAAGTTTTCGTATGAGATTTCAAACACAAATATGCAAATGGAACAAGTTTCACTAAGCCCTTTAGGGGATCTTGTAATTCAAAAGTATATGCCATTTATTTTCACTGGTATTAAGGGTTTCCCTGGTATTAAGGGTTTCCCTAATCTAATTCCTAAGAAGATTGGGAAATATTTGCCTAAATACATAGGGAAAAGTGCATAATCTATCTCTAAGCATATGCAAAATTGTAAGGATGTGATGGGGGATTATGAAGTCAATCGTGAGGATGTTTTTATGAATATTTTTGTGCAATCCTTCAAGAATGATGCCAGGGATTAGTTCCCATATTTGCCTGCACGTTCTATCAACTCATGGAATCAGATGGTGATAGTTTTTATTGAACAATTTGGTGAAAGAGTAAACCCAATCATAGTAAGAAAGGGTTTTATGGGAATCCACATAAGAAAAGATGAGCTAGTTCCATATTTTAATCTCAGGTTTTCAAGAGTTGTAAGAGAAATTCTTGAAGAAATAAGACCAAATGAGGTTGAATTCTTGGTTGTATATCTTAGTGCTTTTGACAAAAAGATGGGTTACTTATTAAGAGATAAGGAACCTACAATCTTATATCAGGCATATCTAATGGCTATGGACATTGATAACAACATGAAATTTTCAATGATGAAAGGGTATCTAGCTGCAAGTGTTGGTTACCCTGGCACAACTCATACTAGTACAATTCCAGAGTTGGCTGCAAGGAACACTTATTATGATAAGAATGCTTTGGAAAAAATAATATATCCATCATTACAGTATGAAGAAGATGATGAAACCCAAGTTGAAAACCATCTGGTTTTGAGTAGTGATGATCAAAAATCTTTTGTGCAAGAATTCTATGAGATGAAGAGACAAGAGGGAGAATCACCATATAAGAAATTTTTGAGGTTTTTGGATGCTTTGATAGAAGTTCCTAGAGATTTTGGACTTGATGATTTTGTATGCATTGATTTGATTTATGAAATTTTTGAGCTTGGGTTGAGTGCTTTTCCAGAAGAATTGAAACCTGGTAACCTTGCCCAAGTCCTTAAATGGATAGAGATTGTACAATCACCCAAGAGCATATATGCACAAAATGAAGATGAAAATTTCCCTTTTGAAGAGTGTTGGAAAACTATACTCAATCTTGAGGAGCTAGTTAATGGAGAATTAAATGAGACACCAAGTGATTTTCTATCTCATGATTCCAATACACTTTTTGCCAAGGTTTTTCTACAGGCTAGTGATTGTGAATTTGGCAGTGATGATTGCTTTTATGAGGATGAAGTGGAAAAAGTTCTCTTACCAGAGTTTTGTGCTAATACAGAGCCTCATGATGTCATTTTCTTATAGGTGAGGGGAAAATTTTCAAATGATAAATATTTGGAGTATACTCTAGATGTGCTAGCAGTGCAACATGTTTGTTGTGTAAGTGATGAGGAATTGGAATAAAATGAGGTGTGTGTTCAACACTGTGATCTAAAGAACAATACTGAAGGTAACCAACACATTGATGAATGTATTGGTGTCATTGATGATCTTGATTGTTTGTATGAAGCTGAGATGGACTTGTTGTTACTTTTGAGATGAGCTTTTTTGAAGCTTATAATAAAAGTGTTAATGATATTGCTGGTGAAAATTTTTCAGCTTGTGCTGAAATTTTCACTTATAAATTAATACATACAGTAGATGGTGTTGAAAATAAGGAGGCCAATGTACACAATTGTTTATCTATTGGCCTTATTGAAGCTGGTTTGCTAGAGCCTGCCTTTGAGGTTTTTCATTTGGAATTAGATGATGGGATGCAGGAGGAAGTACATTGTGAGAAGCTTGAGATGAATGTATTCACACATTTCCTGGAGAAAGATGTAACTTATGTTTCCCATTTTTTGTAATATCAAGATGTTTTCTAGGACATATAAACATAGATGTTGGAAATCAGGCTTATATTGTAATCATCAGGGTGAGGATTCCCCAAAATGTGCCTCTTCTATTTTATGCAACAATGGTTTGTACAACGTGCACAAATTTTTCTATGAGAGCTTTTAGTTTGATATGCAAACTGATTTGGATGCCATTTTTTTTGATACCAAGTTGTGTGATGGCAAAGATCAGATAGAATATGAATGTTTTTTTTCTCAGTTCAAATCAATAAGCATTCAGTGAAACATGACCAGGAGAAGCCCAAGGTAAGGTGTCATTGTGGTAATAAGTTGCAGTTAGTGTTTGGATACAAAATACTGACTGACCCAATGCATAGGAATATTAGAAAGCATTATGATGCTTTCAAGCATGCTGATTACTTAAATAGAATATGGGCACTAAGAGGCAAAATTTGTAGATTTGGTCTACTCCAGGTACCAGAGAATTTTGTTTTTGACAGGGGTAAATTCTTATTTCCCTTTTTTGGGGGCCTGGGGCCACCAATTTGGATGTAGACAAGCTTTCTAATGGTAGACTGGTGGAGCATTCATTAGGGTACCTATTTGATTCAATGTTGGGTCTGCTCCCCAAAAATCTAGGTTCTTGCTATGCCCACATGGGGGAATACATCCCTAGTCGGAGCCACTAATGGGACTTTTAAAATTTGTCAAAATTTTGTCTGGTTTTGGGCATATCTGTTCATATTTTGTGAATGGGGGGTCTAATGTTCAGGGTTTAGGGTTTTGTTACCCATATTAAAATTGATTTTACTATTTTAAACCATTATGTTATATTTTTGCATTGACCTATTATTGGGGGTTATTGACCTCTTCTGTCATCCAACTGAACCTTGTCTTTCGTACTGTTACCGGCCCTTTCACCCAACCTATTGGTCCTTTCATTCCATTTGGGTGTTATTGTTATTATTTTTGCCTAGGTGGGTGGTTTTTCCCTATGTTTTGACTTAGGCCAAAAAATTTGAGCCTTTATGGGTTTTCTTTTCATGTTCTCCTTGTCGGCCCCACTGTCATAAATAACTTTTCCATATGTCATTTAGTGGGCCTTCGGATCACAGGGTTCAGATCTAGACCGTTCCTCGCAGACCTCGCAAGGTTTCCTGCCAATGTCACTAAAGTTGTGTGAGGTATGCAAGATGCCCCCATCTATCGAGAATGATGGGGTGGGGCCTATCCTAGTGCGCCAATAGTGACAAGTGGATGTCATTTTGACGTTGGATATTTAATGATAGGGATTTATGATGATCGTCACTCGTACACCTCCCATGATCAGATTAATTTTCTCGATAATTTCATGAGGTATGCAATTTGATGACACGTTGTTTGGCTCTACGGTACGAGGTGGCTAGATGGGGCCTACTGTTGGGTTGCAGGTTTCTGACTACAATGGGTGTGATTGATTATTGGGTTTCCCAAGTGGTGATGTGGATTCTTCAATGATATTTGACTTGATCTAAGTTGTTTGACATGCCAGGTCTTTTCACATCGATGATTTGAATTCAAAAATTACAATTCACCCATGTGAGGATTGTTTGCGCTCTACAAGTTAATCTCATTAATGGCACAAATCTTTAAGTGGATCTCATCTTGATTTCCTTGCGTACGAGTGGTAGCCACCTAATAATGCAATGATTGGTTGTATGCCATTTTTCATGAGTTTAGAATTATATTTTTGGTGGCAACGTCAGCCACTAATTGCTTGCTCGTGCTACAATTTGAGAAATTAATGTTCCCTGTACCGGCTTGCTTGATAAATGCTCGCTAATTTTCTCACTAGTATCATTGCATTTTGAGTTTTTTTGTTTGCAAGTGATTGATTTTATTGTTGAGTTTGAGCTCAAGAATTCAATGAATAAGTCATAATTACAATGAAGTGCTAGGATGGGTGTGATGAATTTGTGACAGAAGGAGAAACAAACTATTCCTGGTACTTCTGGAACAGTTGTAGAAAGGGTGGAAAGGAGGTATGGAAATTGCATGTCACCTATTGAGCTCTCTTCGGGCTCTGATGGTGAAGGGTCTGAAACCAATTCAAACTATTGTAGCTACCTCGTGGCCTTGACTAAGCTCATGGGAGTGGATGAGGAGGTCCTTGTAGTTTCTTTGATTTTTGTGGTGGTACCATGTGATGTTGTCAGGTCTAGTGTTGGTACAAGCAGGGTTAATAAAATGGTCTCACTTCATATTGAAGCGAGAAACAGAAGCAGTCGCCTGTATTGGGGTTGCATGGTTACTCGGGGTGTGGGGCAATGATTGATGTTGTTGGGGTGGTTCTTTTTTCCTTTTGGTGTTGTTTTAGCGGTTCTGGATTGATGTGGATGTGTGCGTGGGTGGCACAATGTTTTTTGTCCTTTTCGGTTGGTCACAAGGGTGTAACCATTTTTTGTTTTCCTCTGTGTGTATTATTGTCATTTATGATGATGAGGAGATTTTGAAATGAATTTGAATTTCATTTGGGTAGAATGAAATTCATTTTGAAATGAACAATGGATCCCGATGATTGTTGCTCTCCTGTTCTATAAAGGATATTTTATGGCTCATTGTATCCTAAGGCTTAGGCGGTGTATAGTAAAAATTATATTATGGTATCTAGAAGTCTCTAGGTGGGAAATCATTCCAAGTCAAATGTATAAAATAAGCATGTTATGCTTTTGTAATGACCGGTATCAATAAATTTAAGGAAAAACAATTATGACAATTTCTCTCCTGTGTACATATCATGGATTGTGAATGGATTTATCAATGCTTTCTTCATTCAACTTCAATGGTATATTTGGATATGCAATTTATTTTCCTCCTTTAATTTAATGAGTTAATCAAATGATTGAAAAGGAGTTACAGGTATACGATAATGTGCTTAGGATTTACTAAGGAGTATTGTTTTAAATACAAGAAAATCTTATAATGTAAAGCATTATAATGATAAGTTCCATAATATCAGGGTTATATTTTATGTGACTCCTGCCCAGCTGGATGAGGCACTAGGTAGTTCATTCAGAATCCTTTTTAGAAGTATAGGAAGGTAGCTCTAAGTGTAAAGGTTCAAGATTTGAACATTTAAAAATCAAATTATATCTCTTTTGAGATACAAATCTTATACTAAATCTGCTTTCCTCGCTTTAGATAGTTGTTATTATTCTTTGGTATGCCAAAACTATGGGAAATGCTATCTAGTTGCATTGATAGGAATGTATCTATGTATAGAAGTTTTCTTGAGGCATGAATCATTTTTATGAACATCTATACGAAAACCCTCCTTGGTTTCATAGAGCCAAAAGTGTAGGAGATCTCATTCTTTGATTGAATTTTGTCAGTTGGCCACTAACTTTGAAAATTCTTAAACATAGAGGTTGGCTACCTCTTAGAGAGTTTCAAAGCTTAGCTGGAAAATTAAAACACCAACAGAAACCACTTCTAGTCTTTCCACCAAGGTTTGTTCCCACGAATGCCAATTTTATGAAGCATTTATGTTGGAATGGTACTCACCAGACTATCAAAAGTAGTGCATTCCTAGTTTTGAAGTTCGTACTAAGCCTTAAAAGTATCCCACTGCATAATGCGCATAGTGGGTCGATGAAAGACCTATTGCAGGGTTTGAATGCCCTTTTTGTGAAATCTAAGCGCTTTAAGCCAATGCGACTTAGCCAAAGGCTAACCATTATGCTCAAGAAGATGAGACCACCAAATATTCTATTGATTAAGAGAAATCCCATCATGAAATCCAGCACCGGTCCATTGGAGCCAAGACTTAACAACCTCCCAGGCATGCCAAATGCTTTTGGCAACAAAATATTCGACAATTTGAACAGGATCCTTCATAACCAGGATGGTTTGGAAGCCTATTTCTTTCCAGGCATGTGAACAGGAAATCCGAAATGAATACAATGCTTAAGGAGAATCTTTTAGGCTTCATCTCTGGTGAGGGCTCGAATAATCCACTTGACACATATAGCAGTCCCTTGTTGTTGAGTGGAGAGCAACCCAAGTCCTCTAGAATCTTTAGGGAGGCAAAAAATATCCCATACAACATGATGGAAACCCTTTTGGGTTTCAGAGGAGGCCCATAGAAAATCTCGAAGAAATTTTTCAAGCCTGCCATAGGTAGCTTTGGAGAGAGCCCAACAAGAAGAGTAGTAAACATGAGTGGTCACCAAAAATTTAGAGCACACTTCAAATTTTTCAGCTAGAGAAAGAGGCTTGGTAATATAGTAAGCAACCTTCTACTCGACGCTGGAGAGCACAGGTTTCCAAAGCTCCCTAGCAGAGGCCTGGAAAACAAAAGGGATGCCTAAAAAATGAAATATCTCTCCCTACCCAGTCCACTTCCAATTATAGTTTTGAAACCATGCAGGAGTGGGTAAAAAAAATTGCCTATAACATAAGGTCTTGTGCCATTGGATGGCAGAGTCGGAGGCCAGATAGAAGGTGTTGAGACAATCAAGGGCAGTAGTGATTGATTCTTCTTCAGAGTGCCAAAGGATTCATCTGCAAAGTGGCCATTAACAAGCTACTCCTGAGAGTTAGGTAGAAAAATCCCTTTGACACGTTGTTGAGAAACTGCATGGGCCAGAAGGTAGCCAAATCCCTTAGCCACAAGCACATTCAAAGAGGGGGTGAGAGTACACCCCTATCAGATTGAATGAAAAATTCCAAAAGTGGAAGATTGGTGGCCATTAATGGTAATGCAAGCTGAGACATCAACAAAAAGCATACGAACAGATTGAATGAAATTGGGCCCAAACCCCAAAGCTTGCAACATTGCAAGAATGAAAGTCCATTCAATGCGGTCATAAGCTTTGGAAAAATCAATTTTTGCAAGAATGAAAGTCCATTCAATGCGGTCATAAGCTTTGGAAAAATCAATTTTGGTGAACACAAATGTTTGATTTAAGTGTCGAGCCCACTCCATGCCTTCCCAAACAACAATAATACTATCCAGAATGAACCTAGATTTGGTGAAGCCAATTTTCTGTAGGTGCACAATCCAAGGTAAGAGATGGTGGATTTTCAAAGCTAGAGTCTTAACAATGATTTTGTAGGAGACATTGAGAAGCATGATGGGTGTCCAATTGTAGATGTCCTCCAAATCCCTTTGCTTAGGTATGAACTTTATATTGCCCTTGTTTATTAAATTGCCTAGAGAGTCAGTTTCAAAAGCTTCAAGATAAACATGATGCAGATTATGCCCAACACAGTCCCAAAGGGCTATGTAGAACTCACAAGGGAAGCCATCGATCCCAAGGGCCTTTTCATTGGCCATAGAAAAAATAGCTTCCTTAAGATTATCAATCGTCAACAATTGATCACAAAAAAATAATTGGGTTGAAGAAAACATATGTGGCACAACAGCAAGGTAGTCCTTAAGGGCTTGCTGTTGCACAGACGTGGAGTCCTATGTAGTGAAAACCTTCTCATAATGTCACAAAAAATCTTGGAGAATTTCAAGGAGCTTAGAGAGCACCCGAGTTCCATCCTTAATTTTTTTGCATTGAACTTCTAGAAAATATGAAGTTGCATTTCACTATTCGACAACCTAGAACTGAAAGATAAATCTGAAAAACTACAAATAATTAAAAAATAGTTTTAAAAGACCTTATTAGGACCCATTCACCTTTACTAGTGAGTAATTCCCTAATCATCCTTGATATATAGCTTTTGGCATCTGAAAAGACATCAAAATTAACTCTAAACTCCACTGAAAGATCCTAGAAAGACCTAACTAGGACACATTCATCCTTATTGGTGAATGAGTCCTTGTTAGCTACATACCTACAATTTAAGGACTTAAAATCTCATTTTTATCTTCTGTTTGGTGCATTCATCTTGTTGTTTCAGTGTCCAAATCTGTTGTTTCATAAATTTTATTGCATTTAGCTTAAATTGCTTCATTTCAATGCATTGTTAAAAATTCAAAGTTGCATTAAAACATTTCATTTTCAGCTTATTGCATTGTTTTATTAGTAAATTATAGGACATATTTTGAGGCTCATGTCATCCAGTGATCTCTCACTTGTCATGGATCTTGGGTTCTCTAGACCTATTTATGATAGTGTTGAGAATCAACCCTCCATGGCTCATAGTTTTCATACTTAATTTGCTATGGTTTCACCTCCTATAATCAATATGCATGATGTCATTGACAAGATAGATGAACAACTAGAATACTTAAAAGCCCATATCCTTAGTGAATGCATTGACATTAGCTTGGTTCCTATCATACAAAATCTAATGAAAGTTCTTAAAACTCGAAACACAACACAAATCATCTATATAATTATATACTTCCTTCAAGAGTACTTGAACAAACAAGACAATGACAACATACATGCCACAACCAATCCTCCTTCTAAACCTAATAACAATGTTAACATGGACCGTGATCATATGTAATTCCAACAAATGAAGTGATAGAATTTATTGAAGCTAAACCTCATAAGGGATTGAATAAACAACCTCTTGAAATTTCTTTCTCACAAAATAACATACCTAAACATGCACCTAATGGTCCTCTTTACATAGTTGGTTGAATCAACAATAAGCCCAAAAATGGGATATTGATTGATCCCATCTGTTGAGAGAATGTGATCATAGAAGAATTCTTATATGTTTATGAGCTATATCAAGATACATATGACAATATGAAAGCATTATTCAAGACACATAATTGATTTTCTTTCCCTACGATATGTTCAATAGCTCTCCCTTTAAAAATGGGACCAAAATAATTAATAGTCTCATTATCCATCATCCCACAATCAGACCAATTTCATGTGAAGCTAGGCCATCCATGGCTTCGCTTCGTGAATTCCATCCCTTCAATTTTGCATAAATGTCTAAAGTTTCCATTGGGAAATGACATCTTCACTTTGCATCATAGCGAAGTTCATCCTGCCTCAACAAAAGGGAAATTTTCACTAGATTAATTTTGGCTTGAGTCTATGGAACCTATCAAGCCTTGTGAAGATTTCCTTTTGAAATCATATAAAAAATTCAAGGCAAAGAAAATAGAAAACTATCCCTTCACAACATGCCTCAACCTATGACTGAACCGACCATGCTTGATAAGATAATGATTGAACCAAAATAACTTCCTATAGTATGTGAAGCATAGAATGTGACGCATGTTTAAGATTCAAAAAATGTGATATTGTTTGAAAGAAGTAGATGTTTTTCAATCAGCCTATCAATGAGGAATTTAGTCGTAATTCAAATAGAAAATGAATAATTATTATTTTTTAAATTCAAAGTAAAGCATAATTTATATTGGTGGAAAGATAAGAATCTCCTTTAAAATCCCTTTTTATTTCATCAATTTAGGGTTAAAAAAAGTTGTCAACCACATGGGTGAAGTCTAAAAAAGCAAGGTAAGTTTTTAAACACATTTTTTTTGTTGATTTCTTAGGATTGACATGTCCTAGCAAAATTTTGAATCAAACCTGAGGCTAATGCCTAGGTATTAGGGTTTGTGTCAAACATATCGGATATTTGATCCAAACTAGATATCCATTTTGAATAGGATATCTGATCCAAATTAGATGTCCGTTTTGAATCGGATATCCGATTTTTAATATATAATTTAAAAAAATATAATATAGATTTTAATATATGATTTAAAAAATGCAATAAATAGTTTACAGTTTATTTTAATATATCTAGTTGAGAATATACAATATAGTCTATAATTTAATATATAATATATAATTTATGATAATCACTTACGAAATTATGTATAATATATAATATATTATATTATTATGTATAATATTTAAATATTTTAGTTAATCTATATATATATAGAAAGTTAATATATAAAATATTATATAACTAATTAATACTACTAATATATAAAATA
>CM021104.1:326688774-326863177 GCA_007115665.2 Sequoiadendron giganteum
TTTTCCCCTCTCCCTTCACCTTCCTAATTCTCTCTCTCTCTCTCTCTCTCTCTCTCTCTCTCTCTCTCTATCTCCATTTCCCTCTCTCTCCATCTCTATCTCTCTCTCTTGTCCACCCTCCACCTCCTAATTACTCTTGGGTCTATGTGTGCAAAAATTGGATATCTGATTTGAACAACTTTAAAATGACATTTTTGTTTTATATTAGCCAACCCAAATTGGATATCCAATTTGAATCGGCTATTTGATTTGTAAAGTAAAAAAATTGAATATCCAATTTTTTTTACTTTGGCTTGGGAATTACTATGGAGCAATGTACTAACACCCAACCCAAAAAAAAGTCAACTCGCGATTTTTGCATTTTTTGGTGAGTGCAAAATGCTACTTTTTTCATATCGCCACTTTTTGGCCCATCATGATCATGCACATGCCCAGAACAACCTCCTAAAATTTCCCACAAGAGACCATGAGATAGTAAAAATAATCTAGTTGTCCCTCCTAGAGTCAAACAAGTTCACAAAGTCAAAGAGAAAGTGGTTGAGCAACCTATTTTTTTCCCTCTAGTCATCCTAAGGAAGAAAAGGAACCTTTGATTGACACACCTACTCTTACACAAATTATTTTTGACAATAAACTGAAAAATAAATCAAAGTGCTAGGGAGTGTAGATGTATACATTGTGCTATTTCTCGTAGATTGAAAACTCAAGAAAATAAAAATCCAAACCTACTTGAAGGAATGCACGATGACTCTCAACCCTCACCGCAACATAGAAAAGAACATTGCATGGAAATTTTTATTCAACCTCCTGCTATGATTGACTTAGACAATTACATTGATTTGGAAAAAAATGATGAACAAATGCATGATGAGTTGAATACATTATTTTCTTCTTCCATGAGATTAGCTGAAAAATCTCCTAAAAAGAGCATTGAACCTAGTTTGGCACTTAATCTTGTCCCTTTGGATATTTTCCTTCCTTCCATTTATATTGATGCAAACGACCTGCTTTAGGTTGACTCACCTATTCCTTACTAGTCTTTTAATTTTTCATGTTCTTTGTGATTGCATGTGTGTAATGTGGTCCCCTATGATGTTTCGTTTGGTGTCCCTCTCTCTTTTGTGCATGATTCTATATGTACCTTCATTCTTCTTTATGTCATAATAATTTTCCATTTTTCCTTGTGTTTTCCTTTTGGGGATGATGCAAGGCATTATGACATTTATGTCTCTTCCATGACCAAAAATATTTTCCTTTTTTGGATGACACAAGGCATTGGAAAATTCATGTTTCTTCCATGTTAACCCCAAAGGATTTCCCTTGTTTTTTTATTTCTTTGTTTAATTCTTCAAATTCTATGAGTATTTGGGGAATAATGACAATTGCATGCTCTATGTAAACATTGTAGCATAGACATACTAACCTCAGATCCATAGATCCCTTATTTGTTTGTGGGGGAAACCCTTCCTTCCTATTTCATGATGCAACTTTCTTCAAAAACATATGACCTGGCATAGGGTTTTCTAAGGATAGATCTCATGTATTAGGCTAATAAAATTTAGATATTTAAAACAATTTCTCATAGTGATGGTGTAGAAACTCCTTTAAAGTGGGGACATACAACAATGACATCTATTGGAAAAATTTCATGTCATGATTTTATTTTTTTCTTGTGGTGTATCCTCTTCTTGGTGGTGTCATTGGGTTTGATCTCATCCAAGAGTGTACGAACTACTTACATGGCATGATTCAAATGAGGCATCCTATGGGCGACGATCTAAAAATTTTGACTTGTCCTCTCTTGGAGACATTATGCACAATCCTCCCTAAGAGGAAGACTATTACATGAACAAAGAAAAATCCCCTTTAAGAAATTTTTTTGCTTGACATACAAAAGATATTTTTTTGTGCCTTATTCAAGTTATGAGGAGGATAACTTTGGTACGGTTTGTATGATGGGAAGTCGATACACTAGCATGACTTTCTCATTATATGGTGGGAAGCTGATACACTATCATGGGAAGCCGACACACTGGCATGCCTTTCTCACTAAACCACTTCATTGGGACAACTCGCCTAGTGGATAGATTGAGCTTCCACTACCCTAGAGTGAGAATACATATTTTGGGACAAACTCACCTCACAGATGACCTAAATTTTCGTGGCCCTAGAGTGAGTAGCATTTGTTATGGACAAACAACCACCGCCTCACATTATGTTGAACTGGTTGTGCTTGATCCTTTGCTTCTATTTTTCTTGGCCTTTGACATTGTATGATCATGTATCTTTGTTATTGTTGCATACTTAAGTGTCTTGAATTTCTAATTTAGTGTGAATTTGACATGGGATCATCCTCTCACTAAAGTGGGGTCAAAATATAGTAACAGGAAAAGTAGCCTTTTCCTTGCTTGATCTAATAATTGGCATTAAAAATAAACTAATGGAATCTTGGAGTGGTGTTGTAATGTCTTGCACACATTAAAATAATTTTAGGACCTTTATTTAACTAAAAAAAAGCCTTAATTGGTCCTTTTCAAAGGTGTTGTGAAGTGTTATAACACACTTTCAAACTTTTTGACTTGCCTTATTTTCTTAATTCAACCTTATGGGATCCTTCCTAAATAAAATAAGCATAATTTGTACCTTGTTTAAGTGTTGTAAATTGTTTTAAATCACTTTTACATTTATCTATGTAGCCTTAATTAATAGTGGTTAATTGGAGTTTTTAACCCCCTTTTTAATTTATATTTATGCCTTAATTTTGACACCTCCCAAGGATCTTTCCTGAAAATTATAAATTAAATATTAAATTATTTTATTGGGAAAATTTTGGTCTTGGTAAGCTAATCTAGGACCCATTCACCCTTAATGGTGAATGGGCCCTCCCTTAATAGGACCCCCCTTTCTTTGTTGATCTGGAATGGGTTTTTGGCCTTCTTTTCGCTCCCCAAAGCTCGATCCTGGAAAATTAGCTAGGACCCGTCCGCCTTTGGTGGCGAATGGGTCCTCCCTTAATGAGACCCTAATTTTTTAATTTCATTCTTGTGGGAATTTAATTATCTTTGTTTCTAGATTTGGTGTCGGTCTTAATTATTTGAATTTGGGGTTAATTCATATTGTTTCTCCTAGCAAGTTTACAAGAGCATCCTTATAGAAAAATGGAGTTACAAAGAGCATTTACGAGGAATTTCAAGGTAGGTTTCAAGTGTTTATTGCAACAATTCAAAGTCACATCATCATGTCAATGGTTTAATGAATTCATGTTGTTGAGCTAAGAAGTGAATGTTGCATTGAGGATTCATTTGCAAGCATCATCCTACATCCAAGATCTTCATTTTTCATGCCTACCCCATGAATGTTTGCAAATTTGATTCACAAGACAAAATCCAAGGTGATATCATTTACATTATTACACTTTCATGCCTCATTTTCTTAATTTCATCACTTGGTTTAATCACCTATAAGGGGTTTGACTGAGGAAAACCCCCATTCACTAAAAATATCAACAATTTTTTCTTTCCCTTGAGTGTGTTATTGCAATTTTACAAGTTGAAGATCAAGTTAAGAAAGATTTGGAGAAATTTTTTCAAAGTTGTGAAGTTGAAAAAGTTGTCATTCAAAGTGCAAGATCATGGAAATATCTCTATAGAATTAATTATAGGCTTCCAAAACTTGATAAACAAGATTTCAAGAGTGTAGACATCAAGGTACAAGATCCTGAAATCAGTGTTTTGAAACCCTAAAAGGACCTATTCACCACTCAAGGCGAATGTGTCTTCCATAGCTCAAAAACAACTTTTTGGCTAGGTACACAACTATTTATGTTCTAAAAGAATTCCTCATAGTTTCTATAATAGTTAGGTTGCATTTATTGTTGCTATTAACATCTTATTTTTCATAATTTGAAGTGAAACTGGTCTTGGAAAATAAGTGATCCATCTCATTTGGGAAAGATCCTATTTTTCTACCATTTCATGTATAATGAAATATTATTATTTTTTCTTCCTTGAGTTTAGTATTATTATATTTTATATGATAGTGCAACATTGATATGTGTGCAAGTCTTTATAGACTGATATGGTTATCCATAAATGATTATATTGATAATCCTAGTGATACATTATCATGTATTCCAATGTTAGTACTCTTTGTGCTCTCTCAAAAAAAATCCCAGGCATGCTTTTATCACACCTAGAATTGTATCTAATGTGTATAAATTAAAATAATAGAGAATAACCCAACACAATAAGGGAAAAACACAAGATTAGCTAACATAATAGTTTAGCTAGAGAAAATCCCACTATGAAAAATTTAGGAAGAGTATGCATGTATAATCTCTCACTCATTATTTAATGTTATTACATGTGGATTTTACCATTAAAATGGGCTTATATGACTATCCAAATAACATTGTAGTCTCTCATGTTTCCACTCTATCCTTGCCTCTACAAGAACCCTACAAAAAATTATTTATCTCCTTTAATTCTGTGGAAATTCTATTGGACATTATCTCCATAATAACATTAAAATATTTCCAACATATATTTTCCTACATTTTATCCCAAAATTATGATATTTTAACCTATTTAGAAATTCTATTAGATATTTTGGCTATATATTATTAGTTTTATCCAAAATAAAATGATACATCAACATAATAACTTTCCTCATGAACCCAATCACTACTATAGGTTAAACCTATAGATAATATATCAAAACTTCATCTAATATCCAACAAGTGGGAAAATGTGGCAAGTAGTCAAAATATGTGATTGTAGGAAATGTGTTCCTCCTTTACAAACTCCACTTCTAGTAGCCATAGCTTTTTCATATGGACTCAAAATGAAGCATCATTTCTTAAAATTATACCACCTTTCAAAAGAATCAAAATATGTAAAAAATGTAGAATTTTGTCACCACTTTATGTCTTTTTTAGGACCTACAATAGTCTTGAATTTAATGAAGCTCATTATGACCCTTATGGTACAACTTCATTTGTGATGCTTCCTCATACTTGATAACATTTCTTTTTCCCCATTTATGCCCCAAATGGAAGAATGATCTCCAAAGAGTTTGGGGAAAATAATATTGTAGCCTTTGATAGTTCCAATAATAGTGTGGCAAGTAAGCTTTCATTCTAAAAGAACACATATTGAATCTTATAGGACACATGTAGCAAGCTAACTAATCAATTTATGTTTCAAATGATGTTATCTATCTACATGTCTCTTCTATGTATGTATACTGTTTGTGTTAGTATATTCATGCATCCACAAATATATTCATATATACACACATCTATACATACATGAAAGAGATATGCAAATAGAAAATAAAAAATAAATATGACATCATATTACTATAAAAATACAAATCAAAATAAATAAAAACATCCAATATAAATATTTATATAAATGATTCACATCATATAATATTGATGGATTAGAAAAAAGTACAAACTACTAAAAAAAAAGAGATGACACAATGTAACAATCCTACTACCATGATTATAACTATAAGAATACCGTTTGTGACTTTAAGTTGAGTTTTTATTTTTCTCACTTGCCATAAACCATCCCCGTAACCTTTTGTTTGAATGCCTACAATTTGCAATTTTGTAGTCATTTATAAATAGTCTACCACTATTAACTCATTGCATGGCATCCATGGTGGGATAAATTTAAAACAAATTGGCCTTACATCTAGTCAATTTACTCGATTGATCTATAATGCCCTAAAATTTTCTATCAAATTTTATTTAAGGACAAAAAACAAATTTCAAATTTTGACCATAACGCATGACTGACTCACAAAATATTGGTTTCAAAGTACACATTTCCTAAATATTATAACATTCGACCAATATAGATTATAATTCTTAGCTAGATAACTAAATAGCTAATACAATCATAGTTGGGTCTTAGAGGGAGATAGGGAAATCACATCAATGTGAAAGACTTAGTTAATCCTACTAACACATGTATACTCTGAAGATGCGAGCAATTTACATGCTATACATTAGAAATATTACTCAAAGTGGTAAAAAGAGAACAATCCTAGGGGTAGGGATAACTTTAGTGGCGAATATTCACCAATTGGAGAATTCTAGGAATCGGGCATATCGAAATTGGCAAATTTACCATATCCAACAAGGTGTTCAAATCGCTAGGATTTCAGGAACTATCGGTCCAAAGAATGTCCATTTGCTAGAGTTTTTTTTTATGAGGCATGTTTAGGCAATAAATTTGCCATAACAGACTACGCGTTTCCAATGGACCAATTAATATTTTTTCCTAGAATCCTGGGGAGCATGTCATAAAACACCAACATATTCGCCAATACTATTAAAACAACATTATATGAGGACCCATTTTGCCAATTAAAATTTACAAATAGTTTCTTGTGAAGACCCATTTCTCCAATTAAAATGTATAAGTAGTTGCTTATGAGGACCTATTTCACCTTGAAAATTACAAGGTATCGTTGTATAAGCACGCGGGATTCACCAAATTTTTAACATACCATTTCAAAATCCTGCAAAATTCGTCAAATATGGATTGATATAAATACAATTGAAACTGTTATTTGTTCTTACACATATTGTTCGGTTCTAAGGTTCTACTTCTCGATTTAGAAGTCAGCGAAACCCGAAAACATAGACTCAAAGGTGAGTGATCATTTCTTCATACTATTATTAGTTATAATAATAAGATTTCTTTATCTGTTTTCCATTCTTGCTTTAGTCTTAAACATAATTTTGAGTAGGGAATGGGATCTATATTCTTTGTCGGTTTGTCCTTCTTAAAGAAGAAGAAATTTTCTCTATCTTTTATTCAAAGTGAGATATCGATATGTCAAGCAAAAAGGGTAAGACTCCTAAGCAAGAGGGTAATGAAGAGACTGGGAGGCCATCAAAATTCCCAAAACATGGAGGTACCATATAGTCTTACTTTGCAATTGGAAAATATTCTAAACCATTAGATCAAGGTGGAGCTACACCATCAACTCTTCCACCAAATATTATTGAAGATGGAGTTACATCATCAAATCTTCTACCATAGGAAGGTCAAGGTGAGATTTTCATTATGTTAAATCAAAATGTATCAAATGAGGATGGCAATACCACAAAAGATGTTCCAAGGGATACCCTAGATAGACAAAATGAGATAATTGACTTGGATGAGGATGATGTTGGTAGCAAGAAAAGAAAAGGCAAAGCAAAATTGGGACGTGAGTGGGAAATGAAAAGGAATTTTCAAATTGGTTGGTTGTCGAAGTACCCATTCCTTGACCCAGTGGGGGTATAAAAAAAAAATGATATTGAAAGGGAAACAAAGGTCAAATGTAAGATTTGTATTTAGAAATGTGGAAGAGACAAGACGATGCAGCTAAAGCTTGACACAATAGAAAAGAATATCGACAAAGTTTACAAAAAACAAATCATAGACGAAAAGGAACAATCAGTCATACGATGGAAATCAAAGGAAGAATGTCTTCATGTTAAGTATGTTGTAGATTATGGAGAGAATAACCATAGAATGTCAAAAATTAAAAAATTTGAAGGTACACTTGAGGCTCATTTTGGAAAAGCCATGGCAGCAGCAAATCTATCAAAAACTGTTTAGATGAGTGTTTTTTTTTCATATTTTGTCCAGGGGGCATCCTATGACAAACTACCTAGAATATTTTGATTTATTATCTTATTTGAGTGTTCCCCACTTTCCCTTCTCAAATTGGTCAGTAAATGCTAGATGGGAATGGGCGAACTATCTTGCTGCAGTGGAAAAGAAAGATTTAAAGGAGAAATTAAAAGAGTCAAATTTTATTGCATTATCTTTAGATGAAGTTACTATGGTAGACAATACTTCTTGGGTTTGTATGCATTTGTATACTGTAGAATAACATGTTCGCCAAGCTCATATTCTTTGTGTTCATAAAATGAAGGGCAGTTAAACATCACAAAATCTATTTGAACTAGTCAAGAAATCTTTGAATGAAATTGTAGGTATGGATGAGTTGAAAATTGCCAAAAAATTGATGTGTGTAGGAGCCAATGGAGTTGCAATGATGCAAGGTCAAAGGAGTGGTCTTTGCACAAAGTTACAAACTATTTGTGCACCATACATGCTTGGCATTCACTACATGGTCCACAAAATGAATTTAGCATTCAAAATTGTAAGCAAGTTTCCTAAAATATCAAAAATTGAAAATCTAATTCACAAGATCCACACATACTTCTACCGAAGTCCCAAACGTTTCCTTGAATTTCAACATTTTGCTAAGGGAATAACAACTGGAAACAAGCTTCTCAAGGATGTCGATACCAAGTGGATCTCCATACATGGACCAACACAATGAGTTCTTCCAAAATATCAATCCTTGACTAGAGTGATGTACGAGCATCACAACATAGTAGACAAAGCTCCTGACCTCTTACATAGGTTAAGTGATATAGAGACACTCTTGAATTTAGCTAGTCTTCTCCCCATGCTGGATGAGATGAACAATCTTTTGAAGAAAGCCCAAGACAAAACTATGTATATTTATGAATATGCCAATCTACATAAACTTACATGCTTGGCCCTCGATCATCTATATCTAGATCTAACACAAGAAGATGCAAATAATTTGATGTGGTGGAAAATTACTAATTTGAATAATCCTGATAACTATTTATAGTCTAATGCAAGTAGGCACTTATGTATTTGTGTACGTGGATATGAGATACCAGTGTACCATTGTAAGACAACCAGGCACTCTAGAAAAGAAGTACCTATTAATGAGGAAGATTTTAACGATATTGTTAAATATGTTAGTGATAATTTGAAGGAAATTGAAAAATCTCTTTCCTCAAAGATTTGTGAAAGATTCCCTTGACATGAAATACTTAAAGCCCTGGGTATTGTGTATCCTTAATTTTGGGTAAATCGAGATAACCCAAAATATTTTCATGATCAAGTAAAAATGTTGATCGAACAGTTTTTGAAAAAGGTAATATACAATGAGTAGACAATAGATGGAATTTTAAATGAAAATAAGCTTAGAAAGCAATGTGGGAGTTTTGCAATAGCTATGAGGGACAAGTATAAGTCCATGGGCAAGGAGAAGGCCTTTGAATCGAGATCAATAAAAAAGGTTTGGACAAGCTTAGGTCAAAGTGAAATATTGTGTGGTTCGATGTCAGAATATTTTGAACTTGTTGATTTATGTCAAATAATGATATTGGGGTCGGTGCAGGATGAGAGAGTTTTCAGTGCATTGGGGTTTTGAAATCAAAGTTAAGAAAAAAATTGGACAAGAATTTGGAAAATTGATTGAGGATGAAAGGAATTGCGTATAATGTCAAAAAAATTCCTTTAGAAAGGGCACTCACAATCTGGAGGTCCACATGTGAAGAAGAAGGACCGAGTTGTGCAACATAGTCTCTCTAATTCCAAGAGCCTTCGATACTAGTGGTAGTACTAGTGGCAGTGGGCCTAGGACAAATGACAATGATATTGAAATTGACACAAATTAAATAATGAATGTTGAATTTGAGACACGGGCCGAAGAAAGTGCAGAGAAATCTCAGAATCAAGATGAATCTTTTACTTTATCTGAAGATGAGCATCCATTTGAGGACCCTAACTCTGTTTGGGAAATGGAAGAGAATTAGCAGGTTTTAGGTATTTTTACTGCACTTCATGAATCAATTTCCATTGTTCCAAAGTCCAAACTGTAGTTGATGATATTTTATATTGTATTCAATGAACATTGAAATTGTGAATCATTGCACTTCATGATATCTTATTTTATATTGCACTCAAGCATTGCATGAATCATATTCCAAACTTTAGTTGATGATTTTTTATATTGTATTCAAATAAATCATGAATCGTTGCACTTCAAGTTCAGGGAATCAGGATATTTTATTTTATATTGCACTCCAAGTCTCCATGATATTTTATATTATATTCATAATTGCACTTCATGAATCATATGCCAAATTCAAACTGTAGTTGATGATATTTATAAATTATATAAAATTCAGTACCATTAGCCTAACAATGCTTCATCGGCAGAATCCCCATCATAGTCCCACCAATGGCCCGATGAAAATAGCTCACAACCTAGTATCGGTGTAACAATACTCTATCGGGATGACTCCAAAGGTGCTCTCCCGATATAATGATAGAGTCAAGTTGTCAACAAAAGTAACCATGAATTATAATTTATGACCATGGGCATGAATTATCTTATTTTATCAATAATCACAAAAATATGCCACACTTTGATTTTATGAACAATGCAAATTGTAGAAATTTGTGTGACAAGATCCATATTATAGCCTACATTCACATTTCATCCATAAATATTAAACAAATTTGAAACTCCATAGTGGCGTAGTCCTTTTGCCATTCCTAACAAAATTCAATACCATAGGCCTAACAATGCTTCATCAAGGGAACCCCCATCATAGTCCCGCCGATGGCTCAATGAAAATAGCTCACAACCTAGTATCGATGTAACAATACTCTATTAGGTTGACTCCTAAGGTGCTCTCCCGATATACCAATAGATTCAAGTTGTCAAAAAAAGTAACCATGAATTATAATTTATGACCATGGGCATGAATTGTCTTATTTTATCAATAATCACAAAAATATACCACACTTTGATTTTATGAACAATGTAAATTATATAAATTTGTGTGACAAGATCCATATTATAACCTACATTCACATTGAATCCATAAATATTAAAAAAATTGAAATTTTGTAGTGGCGTAGTCCTTCCCCGATTCCTAACAATATTCAATACCATCGGCCTAACAATGCTTCATCAACATAACCCCCATCACAATCCCATCGATGGCCCAATGAAAATAGCTCACAACCTAGTAATGGTGTATCAATACTCTATCGGGTTGACTCCTAAGGTGCTCTCCTGATATACCGATAGAGTCAAGTTGTCAACAAAAGTAACCATGAATCATTGAGTTATAACCATAGGCATGAATTATCGAATGCATAAAGTATATCGGGGGAACTATGGTGCATCGGGGAAACGTTATCTAACATCCCACCAATAGAATGAAGGATAGGTGTCCATCGGTGGAGAGGGTGGCTATTGGTGAAAGACTAATGTGACATCTCGGGGCATTGTGCAGCTATGCTGCGTGCATTTATGAACCAGAATTGAATTGAATTATATCATAATTTGATCGCATAGTTGTTACAAAATCCTGGAAGATTTTGCTTAGGGTAGAAGCAAAAAGGCAATAACTTGGAGTTCTGATGTAGCAAAGACCGGTGGACTATGAAGGTGACTCAGTGAGACTCATGTAAGTACTTCACTTTCTAACCTAGCTGAGAAGCTATTTTCATCAAAATCTTAAGATTTAAATAATGCAAGAGAGTACAGACAAACCCAAAGCTAAAAAAAAAAAACCGAAAAGCCTAACAGACTCCTAAATGAAGACCTAATAGATCAATTTCCTAGGTCGGGGGCAAGACCCAAGAGGAGTGCTCAAATGAATCCTTCCATGGATCGACTATGGGAAGAAAAAAGAAGGGCTTAGGGGATATTTGGACACCGCAATGAGGGTACGACCTCTTCATGTACCATTATAGAAAACAATTTAGGTTTCAACCAGTCTACAATCCATGGAGGTTGAACATGGGAAGACTTGTGGTGCCCAATGTTTTTGTGAATGCAGAGCTAATTAAAGCTCTTTCTATCATATATAACCATAAGAAAATAACTATTCAGCCACATAGCGGGGGTGACATGCTGGTTATTTCTAGGGATCTCATTTCTAATGTATTTCAGTTAGAGTGTTCACTGAATTTATCATTCACAATCAAAGATCTCTTGACAGATTATCACCATATGGATACCATCTATAAGATATGAAAATTACCTTTGCATAGGCCCAAGGATGAAGGAGGCCAACTCAGGAGGTTCTCTAGTAGTGAAAACCCTCCTTTCCATGAATATTTTTTTGAAGAGTATTTCCGATACACCTATTATTCAGTTGGTCAGGTTTTGGGATTAGAGGTTCCACCTCTCATGTTGATTGACCCAATGGTCTTAGCTGCAGACATATAGAGCAAGGATGCTAGGCCATTTGATTATGCTTGCTACTTGGCCAATGCCCTACATCGAGGGTTTGAAAAGATAAAAAATAATAGTGATAATATTAATTTTGAACACTATTCTTTGCTTATGCATTTGCTATTGTACGAGGGAGAAGTCAAAGGTTTCTGGAGTGAACAATTAAGGATAAAAGATACAGATAAAAATGGAGATTTTAAACTTGTAAAAAATTGGACTTCATTGTGGGACAAATAATTTGGTAGGTCTCATTACCTTTATTTTGAAGATTTTTTTGTAAAACCATTGATGAATTTGTTGGGATATTCATGAAATTATAACCTATCCCCAGAAGTACAAATATTTCTAAGACCAATGGAAAATGACTAGACAAATAAAGTGAATCATAACTGGGAAGACTGGTATGCTTTCCTTGATTGTATAGTGATAAGGGTTTATGGGTTCAAAGGGGCTCCACACTTGATGCCATGAGTAGTTCCTGACCGAATTTCTTATTTCAAAATTGTGAGGCAATTGGAAAAATCTGATTCCAAACACCTCAAAGGACATAGAAAACAATCAATTATGCCAAGCACCTTATGTTTTGGAGACTTTACAGTGGTTGCCAATGAATATGGAGAAATTTATGGTAAATTAGAATAGTACAACCTACCTCTAGGTAATGTAAGGAAACAATTTGATGCAGAAGCGTTTATTCACATGGCGAGATTATCATAGGGGCTATCACGGTATGAACATTTGTTCTCAATCGAAGATGTCATAAGAACCATGATGAGGCTTCCACCAAGGAAAGAATGGCTGCCTATAACAAGATTATTCTTGCAGAGGAATGGAAGAGAAAAAATGTCCCATCTTATTCAAAGGAATTTGGTGAGATACATGAACCTTTAACAAGAATTGAGCAACTCATCGCTCATGTCAATGAACTCGTAAAGGATGTTCCCCCAGTTGTTTTTGATGCACCTCATGTAACCTTTTTAGGAGTACAAGCTGAAGACATAGAGCCCTTGGATTACATACCTTCAGAGCCTACTCCTGAGGTATGTTTTTCTATAGATACTGATATAAGTGAAGAAGAGGGTGAGCAGGTCAAACAAATCAATGCTCATGTGATTGCATAGTACGAGCCCCCTCAAGAGCAGAATATTGTAAGATTTTAGGCATCAAATGAACTATCTGATGATGTGAGGGTCAGGGTTGGACAACAGTTTATTTTTTATTGTGATTTTGTTAAATATTTTGAATTTAAATCATTTGTTTATGAATATAAAGGTAGAAAAATGAGACAACAGATTTAGGATATCACTCCTAAACATGAGGCAACCGCTTTGGAGGAATTGAAAAGGGAGGTAGATAAGGAAATGGAGTCCATCACTGTTGAAAGAGATAGGGAATTGCTTCAGGAAGTTGGAGTATTGCTCCTACTAGGGTGGGATATTAGCTCTTCAATTGTGTTTGATAGCTTCAAAAAAAGAGGGGATATGATAGTGAACTTAATAGAAGAAGCAAGTGACAAAATGTATTCAGGATTTGGGTACAACCCAGATGAAGCCACCTTTCTTATTTGGTCACTATATCCCCATGATAAAAGACCTGATATAATTAGTAATCCAGACCAAGTGTTTGGTCATCTCTTGGTTTAATGAGTAGTGGATACCAACCCTATGGAGACAACAAAATTGAACATAAATGTGACAAAATTTACCAGAGCACAAATCAAAAAACTGAAGAAGGAGCTAGCAAATCAAAGAGAAAAAATCTTCCTCCTCCACATCAGAGTTGTACTCCCCATGTCTTGAAAAAGATAAGAGAGTGCTTGATTCATTGGTTGATGCAGCCTACTAGAAGAATTGCCATTTGAAAACCCAGGGGAAATGCAAAGAATTGGAGAAAGAAGTGATAACCATCAAATATAACATTGTATCTGAAATGATAAAAGAAAGATTCAAAAAAATGATGAAATGTGCTTTTGAATATTGGAAAGCATTCAAATAGACATGCATTGCATTGGTGGAGAATGAAAGATTGCAGTCTAGAGTGATGGAGAAAAAAAAGGATCTTGTAGATAAGAATGTCATGAAAGGACAAATATTGCTGACATATAACAAGTTGGTAGAATCACTTAATGGATATTATAACAAGCTTAGGGAACATTTTGACTACTTTGATTCAGTCCCACTCCCAAAACTTCATTTTTCCATTGAAAATCCATGAGAATATGATGATTGGAAGGAAGAGCTTGCTTTGCTTCTAACTGTTGTGTTGCAAGAAATAAATGACGAGGTTATGGTTTTACAAAACACTCATAAGAAACTCGAAAAAATAATGTCTATGGAATATGATATGAAAGAGGCAATATCTAACATGGACACCTATGCTAAATAGGAGTACATCCATCACCTCTTTACAGTCAATCTATTTATTAGCCAAACTGTAGATGTGTCAAAATCATATCCAACAGAACAACCATTAGATTCAAAGGAAGAATGCCACCCAACAACATGATGAGCGCCCTATCATGGAGTAGAAGCCTTGAATATATCTTAGGTGGTTATTGGTCACAAGACTCTGCTTGGAGATTAATGGATTGGTGCATTCACGTGCGACGTTGTTTTATTTATAGTTTGAGTTATGTTTACTATTTAGTTGTCAAAATTCATGAATTTTTGCAAGGGGCTTGTATCTTGTTGCCTCTCATATATAAGAGAGATCAAGACCCCAATAGGAGATCAATGGATCATCACATCATTTTGAATTAGACTTTAGAGTAGAAAATAGTAAGAAGATAGATAATAGATTGCACCAATTCACCCATCCATCTCATATCATAAACTATTTTTATAATGCATATCATTTGAACTTTGAAGATCAATACAATGGAGAAGGTTACACATATTTATTGGTTTTCTTTCGACTGTTTAATTGTTGTGGATTCATATGCTTATAATTTATTAACTTATTTGGCTATCTCCAAAGTGGTTGCTAATGATGTCGCACCCACACTAACTGGAATCGGGGGAGTGCCTGGAAATAACTCCTTTGTGGTGGATTCACTACTAGTGTGACTTGGACCTATCAAAATCCTTTACCTCTTTTGATTTCCTTGATCACCTTGTCTTTCTATGGTATCTTTTATTGTTTTCCTCTTAGTATTGTGTGTAATTTTTTTTTGTAGCACATGTTGACCACTACTAGTACTACTACCTGTACCGTCGCCACCAATGGTACTCCCAGTTGCACTAAGTTCTCCACCAAGGGCATGTCCTAGTTGTGATTGTATCTGACCATGAGGATGCGGATTAGAATCTCTAACAAATTGAGTCTGACTTGTAGGCCCTTGGTCTAATTTTTCACCTCCAAGCCCAAGGCCAGATTTATCAACTATTTTTCTAAGCTCAACAGGTGTTATTGTCCAAGAGCCTTGTCCTTTGGACCCCAAAGGACCACCTTCATAACCAAATTTTTCAAGTATGGTTGCTCCTGAAGTATATGTTGAAGCATATGCTTCTTTTGCGGCCTCACTTAAAACAGGTTTGTGATTGGCATGGATTTTTTCTTATTCTTCACTATCAATATCATCATTAGATTCATCACTTCCTTTGCTTCCACATTGATCAGGATGCTCTATATTCCACAATTTTCTAAACTCTTTATCTTCTTCATTAGCTCCATACTCTACAAGAGCTCTTGGATCACCTAGGTCCTTCCTCATAGACCAAAAGGTAGTAATTTATGATCGTGACCAATTTTTATCTATAAATTCCTTCTCTAGAGAACCTGGAATTTTTACTCTACTAGATGTTTTATCACTTTTTTCATAAAAATTGTTGTATGTCCTGATTGTCTTTCGGTGCCATACCATAATTTCTACTGACAATTGTTCAAAAGAAATACCATTCTCAACAACACTTTTCTCCATTGCTATTTTGACCTCATCCCAAGAATCCTTGTTTCTCAAGTTTTCAAGCAAGGGTTTACTTTGATGTTGAATTCTATTTGCATCATTCCTATTAGCCACAATCATTGATTTAATGATGTCACATGGATCATATTGCCAATGATAGATAGCATCCAAGTAAAAACAATTCAAAATATTATGTGCCACACTAAATTCTTTTCTCTCGAATGTGAACCCTCCACATGAAAAAGGTAAAGAAGGAAATAAGGTCTTCTTTTGCTAACTGAGAAAGTGTAGTTCATCAACACTTTGCACCTGCCTTACATATTCCAATGCAAAAATCATTTTTGTCACATGTATTGGAAGTTTGTATGGATGCACTCTCGATCCATAAAATCTTAGCACAATATATTCTTCCATTAAGTACCAATCATCCAATTGTATTTCTTTTCCTATTTGCATGCAGTTTCTACATGACATAGGAAATCTAGGCATTAGAGTATTTATAATTACTTGATGCAATGGAGCCAAAAATTAGTCTACAAAATGACTATACTTCCTTCGAGAATCATGCATCCTTATCTTAGTTGTCCATTCATATACTAGAGCCATTTTATTTTCCTCTACATTACTATAGGGCTTAATTTGAAGCTTGTTGGTCTGAAACATTCCTCTAAATTTGAATAGAAAAAGATAGCACAAGTAGGTTGTGAACATAAATGTCTTGGTGGAACCTGCTTTAATCATTAAAAATTGTTTATGCATAGATTCTACAATGTGCTAAGTATAATTATATTTGACATTTTCATCAGCATAATGGATATTATATACCATTTCAAGGAGGCTTGCACCCACTTCCAAATTGCTATCCAGAACGAAGCAAAATTCTAGCATGGAAATAGTATCCTAAACCCATGGTTTTAAAATATCCAAACTATAAGGAGGTTTATGATCACCTTTCAATTTGTTTCTATCCTTAACTATTTTATTTAAGAAATCATTTTTCAGCCTTTCTTCCACTGCTTCATAATCACTAGGAAGATTTTCTAGGTCAATGTGGTGGTTTCCAAATTCTTTGGTTGTAAGCCCCAAAACTTTCCCAAGTTCTTCTGCATTAATGGATAACAATTCTTCTTGGTTATCTTTATTAAAGATTTATCTTTTCTTATCATCATAATTTTCGGCACAGACCATGATAAATTTTGGGCAAGGGAAAACTTCATGTAACATCATGCACCCTAATCCAATTACCCACTGTGCATTGATACTATCAACTTCTTTTTTCTTTGCAGCCTTATTCTGAGATGAAAATCTAAGTTCTGAGGTATGCCTACCACATATTTCAAGATCATAAATATCATGGTACCCATCGGTGAAACCTGGGATTTTAAGCAATTCTGCATAATGTATTTTTTTATCGAACATTGCTCTAGTGGTACTGGTGGTAGATATTCTTATACAAATGTGAAGTTGTGAAATTTGAATTCCCTAATAAGTAATACCTATTAGTCCTCCTTAATTTTAATGAATTCTTGAGTCTCTGAACCCAAACCTCAAACTTTGACAAAATAAGATTTTAAGAAATGTCAAATGATGAAACATAGCTGCAAGAATTCTTTCAATTACCCAAATTTGGAGTCCCGACTATTGAAAATTGGAATGGTGTTGTTAGAAGTGGAACTGTGGAATGCAAAATAGGGTGGTGCACTGCAATGAGCAATCTAAAGAGTGAAGACTTTAAAAATCACTGTACAATTTCAAAGTGCAAAGTGTTTTAAATTATTTTTTTCTCATAATTGGAACATTATTTAGTGAATGACACGTCTTAGGAGTTAGGTCTACAAGACTACAAGTTGAAAATTCTTAACTGTTGATCTTTCTAAATCTAACGGTTATAGGGTGATTCTGGAGGTTTAAGTTGGGAATCCCATCACTCTATGCATTTCATTATGGAATGCAACTACAACCATACATCAAATGTTCATCCAACAGTTGAAACTTGAGTAATTTTTGACATTAATTTTAAACTTTAAAAATAAACATTAATCACTTGACAATTGACACTTAGCAGTACAAAGTGCTTTAAATTCTTTGTTTCTCGAAATTGGAAAATTAAAGTGAATGACACGTCTTAGGTATACAAGTTCCAAATTCTTAACCATTGATCTTTCTAAATCTAATGATTATAGGGTGATTCAAGAGGTTTAAGTTGGGAAGCCCATCGCTCTATGCATTTCATTATAGAATGCAACTACAACCATACATAAAATGTTCATCCAACGGTTGAAACTTGAGTAATTTATGATATTAACTTTAAAGTTTAGAAATAAACATTAATCACTTGACAGTTGACACTTAGTAGTACAAAGAGCTTTAAATGCTTTGTTTCTCAAAAGTGGACCATTAAAGTGAATGACATATCTTAGGTCTACAAGTTGTAAATTCTTAATCATTGATCTTTCTAAATCTAACGGTTATAGGGTGATTCTGTAGGTTTAATTTGGGAAGCCCATCACTCTCTGCATGTCATTATGAAATGCAACTACAACCATACATCAAATTTTCATCCAACGGTTGAAACTTGAGTAATTTATGATATTAACTTTAAAAATAAACATTAATCACTTGACAATTGACAGTGACACTTAGCAGTACAAAGTGTTTTAAATTCTTTGTTTCTCGAAATTGGAACATCAAAGTGAATGAAACGTCTTAGGTCTACAAGTTGCAAATTCTTAATCTTAACTGATGATTTTTCTAAATCTAACGGTTATAGGGTGATTCTGTAGGTTTATGCTGGGAAGCCTATAACTCTCTGCATTTCATTACAGTCCAATGAAACTACAACCATACATCAAATGTTCATCCAATGGTTGAAACTTGAGTAATTTATGATATTAACTTTAAAGTTTAAAAATAAACATTAATCACAATACAGCTGACACTTAGCAGTACAAAGTTCTTTAAATGCTTTGTTTCTCAAAATTGGAACATTAAAGTGAATGACACGTCTTAGGTCTACAAGTTGCAAATTCTTAATCTTAACCGTTGATCTTTCTAAATCTAACGGTTATAGGGTGATTCTGAAGGTTTAATTTGGGAAGCCCATTGCTTTGTGCATTTCATTACGGAATGTAACTACAACCATACATCAAATGTTCATCCAATGATTGAAACTTGAGTAATTTATGATATTAACTTAAAAAAATAAACATGACACATGTGTTTTAAATTCAATACCATAGGCATCAACCTAACAATGCTTTATCAGTGGAACGCCCATCATAGCCCCACCGATGGCCTGAAGGCAAAGACTCATAACTCATAAGGTGCGCTCCCTGATATACTGATAGAGTCAACAAAAGTAAGCACATCGTTGTAATAGATAAATATCGGTGGAATGAATGATTGCATTCCCCCAATGGCCCGATATAACCATGAATTATCAAGTGCATATTGCATAAAGTATATTACTTAACTTCTCAAAAGAAAAAAATCAATTTGAATATATTAAATTATTAATAGACACTGAAGTTCCAAACTCAGAAAACAACTCTTTACTCTTAAGCGTAAATGAATAATGAAGATTCAAGGAATGAAGAATAACACAACACAACCATTTATTTTATCATAACTGAATTTCAATGTCACATTATTACATATCTTTTTATAGATGAGTAGCAATGTAGCTCCTGTTTTGTATAAATAACATATGTCAGTGTGTCACTTTAGTACTTTACATAGAAAAATTTAATAGTTTATTCCAATTTGTTGCTCATTACAATGGATTACAAATTGATTCCAATTTCCAAGCTTCTGCTGCTGAAAACTTACTACAAATGTAACTCTAAAAATAAATGCATGATTCTAAGCTTTTGTTGGTGACAATGTAATACAAATGTGGCTCTAAAAATAAATTCAAGATTCCAAGCTTCTGCTAGTGGTTTTGCCAACCATGTTCGGGAAAGGGGGTTCTAATCAGTCTTGGGGAAATGGGATCCATGAAGATACAAAATGTACTTATCCCCTTTGAGAACTAGAGCCATGCTAGGGAAATGGGAGTTGTTAGAATACAAGAGGAGAAGCAAATCTGCTCCCATCTTTTTCACGCAGCTTCCATGCACTGGTATAACACTTACCTCCATCAGAGCTCCTCATCCTGGTTCAAAACCCGTCTGAGAAGTCAGGATAACCAAATCAACTTCTTTCCAATTCCACCCATTCTGAACTTGAAGGAAATTCATCTTGTACTGATTACTCTATAACTACATAACTGTAAGTAGGAGAATTTATAGTATCCCCAATACTGCGTCATCTTCTTCGTGAATCCTTATTAACCTTAGAAAATAAAAACCCTTATGGCACTATCTACTATTCACTGAATCACTATCCCTATTTATGGGCCACCAGTTTCACTACTAGCCTATATAATTAAAATGTTTAATTTGATTGACGTCTGGCTACATGCCAACTTGAACTTACCTCGAGCTGACAAGTTGTCAAAATCACTCAAAGTTCAAATGATATGAAATCATTACAAATATTGTTTCATTAAAGCTATGATTTGTCCAAGAAATTGCTTTGGATGTTCATATCACATATGGCATTAATCGCCACCACTGCCTACACTAGCAGTATGACAACCACACTTTCTTCAAAAAGATTGAGAATTTCAATTAAATGAAATGTACAATGTCGAGGCATTGAAAAGATAGAATGAGTGATGAGCGATGAGCCTTGATCTCACCACATGTCTGCATCTAACAGTTATAGTGTTATTCTGGAGGTTTCAATCACAAGTCTAGTGCTTTAGAGATTTACTTATGGAATGCAACTACAGTTGTCCATCGAACATTCATCGAACAACCCCTATGATTTTTCATTGGCATATCTATTTATTTCACCACTGGATTTTTTTATTATTTTGAGATTCATCTTAATTCCCCAATGAAAATATATTTTTTTTCTTTGAAAAAAGGTTTTAATCGCCAATGGAAAAAAAATTCTGGTTTGAAAAACGGTTTTAATCGCCAACGAAAAATATTTTATTCAATTAAAAAAAATTGCAATTCGCCAAGATTTTCCACGACCTTCTAGGGATTATAAAAGATTTGCCAATTGGGATTATTTTTTTCTCGTAAAATGAAAAAAATCACCAATAAAATTAATATTTTTTAGTGGGAAGTATACAAGATTCGCCAAGATTTTACACCTACGCTGAGGGGGGGGTTTCTTAAAGTTTTCTCTACCTAGAGGCTAGACTTAATTCCTCTGGGGCTCATCTCTAACAACCTTTCCTACATATACAATTTCCAAAAGAATCATAGTTTGACTTTTCCCATTTCATGTTGGGTTACTCACAATGAGGGTAACTCCCCTTGGGTTCAACATATAAATTTACATTGACAAAACATAATCCAATAATGTTGATATTCACTAGACTCATTTCCATACTCAAATACATCATATCTCCTATTCTATAATTTATAACACTATAAGAGTGGGTATGCAACCCTTTCTAGGGTCCATTTCACCATACAGTTTCTAGGTCAGCTGCCACCCACTTAGGTGAAGCCAGATATCAAAACCTAATTTAGGATATAATAGAGAAATATGGAGCATAGACACAATTACTCATTCTTGCACAATAGTTCCACAAGAGTACATACCAATAACTAAACCCCCTAGTGTTTTTGATACATCACAATGGTTACCCCAAGGTTTTCAAGAAGATGTAATATCACTAAAATAGAATAACTATACTGAACTAAGTTTTACTTTCATTAATTATGATTATTCAAACAACTAACAATCCATTTCATCAATCTTATAACCTAAGTATTATTCTTAGTTTTCAACTATTCTTCTGCATCATCTAAAACAAAACTAAAATATAAGGTTGAACACTTAATTGAAGTTCCATAAACAAGCATACTTAGTTAACTATAACACCACAGTTTAAGCCATGCATTACTAGAGTTTCACAATAATTTGACACATCCCACTATAACCTTCCTACCACTCTTTTATACTAGAAGCCCAATGTAAAATGGTACTACCTAACCAATGTTACATAAGTTTAGATACACCCCATTCATAAGCATAGTACTTGATATTAAATTGCGAAATAGGTTAGATACTCTTTGTCATCAATACACAATAAATAATGGGATAAAAGAAAATACTACTTATTCTAACATGGGATCTCATAGCATGGTCAAAGTCTAGATACCGTCCAAGGAACATAGTAATTCCTCCCATTAAGGCACAAGCTAGGTTATTTACCAACATGAACAATCGTATCATGACTATTTCATAGCACTAGCCATTGAACTTCTAAGAAATACCAATAATACAGAACATCGCACCAATACCTATGCAATACTAAGAAATATTTGAATGAAAACTAATTAACTAGCATAACAATTTCTATTCAAAAAAATCATTTATTAATCAATGACAACTCATATAATAACTAAGAAATTTTACTATTAGTAGATCAACTTTTGATTACTATATAAAGAAAACCCAGTCATCAAAAAATATAAGATTACCCTATCCAGGATAATGTCTTAAATGCATCAAATCATAGTCCATTAAAATGATATTCAATACTATAATAATGCTAACTATGGCAATGAATGCTAATGAAAACCTCTTTATGCCAAACGATAACCAAGTAGTACCAACACCAAACAATTTGAAAATTACAGCAAGTAATAAATCACTATGCCACAAAATGACTATTCACTTACCAATACCCTTCATAATAACAAGAACATAATTTACTAATAGATAACAAAGTGGATAGTATTAATGTCTTTCAAATTGTAACTACAATATGGCATAATAATGATTAACATCCTAATAATTATATTCAAGTAATACTCATACAAAATCAATGCCTATCAATGCTAATAGGTAACCAGATGGTAGCTACTAATTGTCAATGCCTTTCGACTTACAACTATTATTCAAAGAAGAAATGCCATTAAAAGATATGCTATCATTTTCTTTTCTTTTCCTTTCTTTGTTTCACTCCAAACACATGAAATCACTTATTTCACTTATTTTCAACCATTTATAATTGTGTATGGCTTTGACGAACAACTTTCAATCTATAGGAATGTTGATCAAAAGATTGCAAAAGATAAGGCTCCCTAAATGATATTTTATTTTATGACTCATTTTAAGGCTTCTATATGGTCGATACACCTTTGACTCATCTACATTACTTTTCATTCCCTTTGCCTATCCCCTTGCATATTAGAATCGAAAATTTAGGCCAATGTTGTAATAATTCCTCCAGCTCATAATTTTTAGGTTCCTTTAAAATAATAATAATATAAAGAGGAACATGAATAATTTAGGTTGCGACCCTCCTTTCTCTACAACACCAGTTTCCCTCGTCACCATTGTTTGTCATGACTGAAGTGTCTATAAAGTAGAATAGAATTTAAGATTCAATTTAAATTGTTAGCTCTGAACTTCTTGTAATTGGTTAAGGAAGATGGACTTCATAATGGCAACAACAAGCTTACTTAATAGCACTAATCTGCACAAATAAATGATTACAAAATTTAGACGACTGATAGAAGAAGTTGAATATATTGCAACATTCTTAAAGTCAAGAAATATCTTTAATGATGGACGTCACAGGATGCTGAGTCGGGAAAGGATACGACCCAAACAAATATTTTTTTAAACATAAAGCCACCCCTATCATTCTACAACATTCTAAGGAAAACTAGGTGGATTTTCTTGCTGAGTATTGAATATTGAAAGCTTTGTACCTATTGTCAATTCCAATACCTCAGCCTCATACTATGTTGAAAGATTTGAGTCTACAATTCTTCTCTATTCTCCTTTATTCATGAACAATTCAATGATTCAACCATGTTGTATTGTTTATACGGTTGAAAATGAGCCTAGTGTGTATTCAGTTTCTCATACAGATAAATATTGATCAAGATAATAGCCATAGATAAAATCACAGACTAATACTTTCATTTAACATATCAAAGACGAATTATTTTATAATGAAATCAAACACAACCAAAAACATTTAGTTGTGTACATATTCCAATAACTTTCCTCAAGATTCTCCACAAATTGTGTCATCCTTTGTCCCCAGCATACACTTTGCTTGCGCTAAAATGGGAGCTTGGAAACGGGGTATGGGTATCCACCCAAGGATAAATGAAGGGGTTTGTCAGATGTGAAGGATTGGGGGGAGATGAAAAGAATAACATAGATGCATAAAACAAAAATCATTATAATAAGAAGATAATAAACATCACATTGCTTCCGCACTAAAACACTTAATTGATCTCAACACATTACAAATGCAGATTCAGAACTTTGTTGAGTTCTTCTGATATCTGCTATCAGAGACCACTCACAATGGTGTTTATCATAGCTCCAAAAAGATGCATTTATAGCAGAAGGATAGGTGTGAAGATAAGATAAGGATAACCAATACATTAATAGACTTCTGTCATATTAAATTCTATAGAGCTGCGTCTTGTCTGACTTCTGGAAGATGAATGTGATTGCATTTATTTGGTGGTTGTGATTACGTTTTTCAACACTCCTCCTTAATCAAAACTACCATCATTTAGAGTATTCAAAAAATCTCATAGACACTTAAATATTTATTTGTCTTTGAAAGTTCTTTTATCAACTTACTTGTCAGTTCATCTTCTGATCTGCACAATTCAAATTCAATTTCTTCATTTTCGGAAAGTACTCTTCTTCATGCTATTGCATTTTTCTACAAGAACTTAATTTTATCACATTGTCAATGATAAGAATTGAACTTGGTTTCTTCATGCACCTTCATCTTCAACTCAATTCTTTCCAACTATTGTGGCGGTCCTTCAAACTTTGATCTTCAAAACTTCAAACTAGAATTCTTCTCACTATCTGTATCTTTCCACTTTGCATGACATCTTACAAGACTACCAAACCTCTTTTGATTACTATCTTCTTTGTCATATGAATATTTTCACTTGAACAACATTTTCAACATACTTTTAATCTTTTTCCAACTTGATCCAGAGCTCCATCCACAATCCATTTGCATGCATTCTTTCGTATAGCCATTTTTCTGGTCTCTATTCCAACACATCTTTTCTCAATGGTTTTTCAAACCAAAAATACTACACGGGTGTAGATCTCAGCACATGTTTTTCCTATGTACTTCCCTATTACAATGGAAACACTGTATATATTGCATTCTTTGAACTAATTTGTTTGAACCTATTACACTTGTAACATCATTTTCATTACCTGTTACATATCCAAGACCTACATATTTTGGCCTCATTATTGCCTCAATGGGCTCTCTGATTCCTTTCTCATTCTTGCCCAAACCTTTTCCTTTGTATCCCATATTCTTCATTATTTTCAAAACAACTGGCCATATTTGCACATTCAAACACATTATCATCTCCATCCTTACATTCTTTATCAGGAATAGCTTCAGCTAAATCACAAGTACCATCTGATTGATCAAATTGACAACATAGATCTTTTGTGTTACTTGAGACATCACAAACTAATTCCTTTGATTTCAAAGATTCATTTTCCTTTTGACAGGCTATTAGCATCTGATCAAACTGACTATTTTGTTCATTCAATCTCATTATCTCATCATTCTATAAGGCATTTTCTTTTTCTAACAACTTTACTTTTCTTTCAAAATCCTCATTCTTCTTTTTTATTTCATCAAACAAATTTAACCTTTCTTATAAATTTTCATTCTTTTCTTTAATATTTTCCAAATTTTTTTCTAAATTATCTCTTTCACATAAATATTCATATCTTTCCTTTCCTATCTCCCTTAAATCTGCAATCAATTTTGAATTGCATTACTTAACATTTAACACTTCTTCTTCCAAATTTTCTTTTTCCTTTTTAACACGCTTACCTACTTTTCCCATTGAGAATGATTAACTCACCTTTATGTTTGCACTTGATTTCACTGCAACGATTTCCCTTTTCTTTGGAAGCTACGAGTGCCTTCGATTTCTACAACCAAAATTGAACTTCAACAACTACTGCTTCAATCTCCTCTATACTTGCCACGATTTTTCCTTGGAAAACTTTGCATTTGACTAGTCGATTCTTTGGCTCACGCTTGTCGATCTCTTTCAATCATGTAGTGATTTATAGATCTTCACTTGAACGCCTTTCACTAGCAAATTATTCCCCCTTTCTTAATCTACGATTCCTCTTTATGAATGGGCTATGATTTGCATGCCCTTCACTCCTTTAGCAGTGGCTGACTCCAAATGCTGTAGACACTTATGTGATTTCCTTGGTGACTTCTTCCAATAATTTGGATAGAACTGCGGCGTTCATCTGCAATAAAACCTCAATGACTATACAACAACCGAGCTGGAACTTTTAACTGCGATCCGCAATTTGACTTTTGTAATCTCCTACCGACCTGGCTTTGACTCTCCTTAAAAAATCATTTTCTCCTATTTCCCCAGCTTCAAGAATTTTAGATCTATGGCATACCTTTTTTAACGACTAGACATCTTCAAAAAATGAATGGCAACTTTTCACCTTGAAACCTTAGAGATCTCTTTCAATGGGTGTCCTGACAGTGACTCCAAAACTATGATGAACAACTTTGGTGATGGTACACATAAATTGAAGGCTCTTGTATCTCCTTGTTGACCGGCTTGATCATTCATCGTATCTCCTTCCTTAGTTGGGCACTTTGACTCCTTAGGACAGCGGTCTGCACTCTCTTCTTTCATTGACAAAGACTTTTTACTCCTTCCAAAATTGTGATCTGTTCCACAATCCTCTGATGATATTCTTTTGAAACTTTTAGATGCGATGACATTTGATGTTTTCTGGTGCACTGATATCCTTTCAACTTGGATCTGGATCTCTCAACATGATCTGGCTCCTTGAAGTAGTGACTCAAAAAAAAATTGCATTGTCTTTCCAAAATGAGCTCCTCCTATCAGACGGATTGTTTGTTGCTAAGGGTCTTCAAAAAATAAGTGTGATCTCCTTTCAAAATTAACTTCGGTGGTGATACTCGTCTAGTCGATGGCTTAGATTATTGTTGTGCCACTTTTGAATGCACTTACAAAAATCTGCAAACAATCTCCTTAACAACAACTATGGGCAGCGATCTCTTATTCATTGATTGCAAACTTCCCTTGCCAGCGACTAGGATATAGAACTGCAATCATGTTCTCACTATGTCCTTGTCTTATATCATCTCCTCTTGCATGACCAACATCTCTTATGTCATTGCATCAGCCTGAAAAAACCTTATCTCCCTTCTTTGTTGTTATCCTAGCTCTGATACCAAATGAAGGATCAGAGGGAGATGAAAAGAATAACATAGATGCATAAAACAAAAATCATTATAAGAAGATGATAATAAACATCACATTGCCACCGCACTAAAACACTTAATTGATCTCAACACATTACAAATGCAGATTCAAAACTTTTCTGAGTTCTTCTGATATTCGCTATCGGAGACCACTCCCGATGGTGTTTATCATAGCTCCAGAAAGATACATTTATAGAAGAAGGATAGGTGTGAAGATAAGGATAACCAATACATTAATAGACTTCTTTCATATTAAATTATGTAGAGCTGCATCTTGTCTAACTTCTAGAAGATGAATATGATTGCATTTATTTGGTAGTTGTGATTACATTTTCCAACAAGATGTTGCAGCTGCAACCGCTCTGGTAGTCATGAATGCAAAATATGGAACCATAGACAAGGCACATGAACTGTTTGAAAAAATCCCTCAAAGAAATGTCATCTCATGAAATGCCATAATTGTAGGGTATGCACCAAAATGGATTGTTGAAAAGGCCTTAGAAAATTTCAAGCAAATGCATTCGGTAGGTTTAACGCCACATTCTGCAAAAAATTTCCTAGCACTCTCTCTGCCTATGCCAAAATGAGAGATTGGAACAGGGTACGTTGCAGTATGCACAAAATGGATTGTTAGAAAGGCTTCAGAAACTTTGAAGAAAATGCACTCGCCAGGTGTAACGCTCGGCTCCACAACCTTTGCCAACATCCTTCCCGCTTGGGCAAGAATGAGAGTTTTTGAAGAGGGTATAGACATCCATCAAAGCATAATGGTAGAGGAGGGGTTTCTCTTCAGATATAGTAGTTGGGTGATGTATGAAAAATGTGGAATCATAGACAAGGGTCGTGAAATTTTTGAGAGAATTCTTGAAAGAGTTGTTATCTCTTGGACTGCAATGGTTGTAGGGTATGCACAAAATGGGTTTGTTGCAAAGGCCTTGAGACTTTTAAGCAAATGTAACTGGCGTTATAAAATCATAATCCACAACCTTTGCTAGCATCCTCTCTGCAGATATGTACGCATAATGTGGAAGCATGCACAAGGCACATGAACTGCTTATAGAATGCACTGAAACGTTGTTGAAATGTGGTCTCATGGAATGTATGTTGGAATAATGAAGAAATGGTAGGTCTCGTAGTTAGTATATGTGAGTTGTTTGTCAGTAGTTAGTATTTGGTGTCTATTATTAGAATATTAGATATGATTTTGTAGGTTCTAGATTGTTTGTGATTTTCCTAAGTTCGCCTATATATATGTAATGTATGCCCAAGAATTTATGTAATAAAGTTTGATCTCACTTATTGAGAGATAGTGTGATTTGTGCTCATCTTATGTGTTCTATCTCTCCAATTATTTCTGATTTGGTATCAGAGCACAGTGTGTGAGATAGCTCCATTGTGAACTGATAGATTGTTGTTGCTGCGTTCTATCAATGTTGGAGAGAGAGGTGACGTTGAATATATTGCAGAGAAGATCAAGAAGTTGATTGAAGCTGATTGAGAGAGGTTGCCTGGTAAAGATTGTTGTTGTGATTGTTGTCTGCTGATGTATTTGTGTAGGATTTGTGGTGATCTGTGGAAAGCTTGAGATCACCTCTATGATAAATCGAGCTTCATTGTTGTTGTGTGAGTGTGAGACCTACTTGCATCAGCCAAAGGAGATCGTTGAGCTGTCTGGTGGTGACAACAGCTGGAAAAGTAAAGAGATGAAGGTAATTTATTTGCAAAAAAAATTCGCTATGGGAAATCCTCGAGCTGATTCCTATTTGAATGAATCTACTAAGCTTGATGGTGAAAATTATGTTAACTGGAAATTTAAGTTAATGACAATATTGGAAGCTTATAATTTGTGGTCAATTGTGAGTGGGGGTGAGTCCAAACCCACTGATCCTGCCTTCCTTCTAGATTGGGATAAACGGGAAATGAAAGCAAAGGTGCTGCTAGAAATGTCTATAAAGGACAATATAATTGCACACATCAGAGATTGTAAGACATCCAAAGAAACATGGGATGTGCTCAAAGGTTTGTATGAAACAACAAACTCAAACAGGATCTTATTTTTGAAAAGAAAGCTTTTATATATAAAAATGGAAAGACATGAAAATATAAGCAACTTCATTTTCTATGTCAAAGATCTAAGTGATAAGTTATGGGATATTGGTGAAAAATTATCTAGTAATGACTTGGTAACCATCACATTAAAAGGTTTAGTGGAAGATTATTAGGTCTTTATTTCAATTCTTTCAGCTACAGAAAAGCCTCCTACGTTTAATGAATTGACAAGAATTCTTCTACAAGAAGAAGAGAGGATGAATAACTTTGATCGAGACGCTCATAGTTCAGATTTGGCATCAGTAGCCAAAGGTAAACAACCATACAGAGGTAAACTGTGGGACAAGAACAAAGGAGGCAAGTTTCAAGTAATACAAAAGGTATGACACAATCCAGATTTGATACTCGTGATAAAAGAAATGGTGAATGTTATTATTATGGAAAACCTAGTCATCACTCTAAAAATTGTTATAAAAGAAAATATCATGAGTCCAAACAAAGAAACATAAAGCATAATGGAAATTTTTTAGACCAAGACTCCTCAATTAGTGAAGGATTTAAAACTCGTAAGTTGTTTGTTTTTAATGTTGCATTGTCTTCTAAAACTAATGATATGAATGCTTGGTTTATTGATTCTGGTGCTTCAAATCACATGTCTTGTAACAAGGATTTGTTTGATTCATATTTTGAGAACATTGATGATACCCACATCTATCTAGGTGATAACAGATCACATAAATTTCAAGGTTATGGCACAGTAGGTGTGAATTTTCATAATGGACAAGTGAAACAAATCCATAATGTGATGTATGTTCCTAGCAAAAAAAAGAATCTAATTGTTTTTTCTACTATTGCTGATCAAGACCTATAGGTGGAATTTGTTAAGTTACAGTGTTTTGTTAAGGACACTTGAGATCACTACAAGGTCATTGCAACAAGTAATAGAGTTGGAGGTCTGTATAAGCTTGATGTGACTAGGAAAGGACATTAGGCATTGGCATCTACAACACTACAAACAGAAGAGCTATGGCATCAAACTTCAAAGGTATGGACATTTGAATCTTAATGATTTAATGTTGCTTCAAAGGAAAAAAATGGTTGAAGGTCTTCCAGTTATGAAGGATAGTCATATTGAATGTGAAGCATGTTCTTTGGGTAAACAACATAGAGAGTAGTTTCCTATTCATAAAGAGAAAAGACCAAAGGAAATACTTGAATTAATTCATTTTGATGTATGCGGACCTATGCAAACTAGATCACTCGGTGGTGCATGGGACTTTCTTATATTTGTTGATGATAGATCTAGGTATACTTGGGTCTATTTTATAAGAAAGAAAAGTGATGTTTTTTAGTACTTTAAAGAATTAAAAACCACTGTTGAAAAACAAACAGGAAAATGCATAAAAATACTCAGATTTGATCAGGGTGGAGAATATACATCGGCAACATTTATTCAATATTGTAAAATCAATGGGATCCTTCAACAATTCACAATGCCACATACACCTCAACAAAATGGAGTTTCTGAAAGGAAGAACAAAACATTGGTGGAATGTGCTCGTAGCATTCTTCAAGGTAAAAATATTTCTAGTGGTTTTTGGGTTGAAGCCATTAATATTGTTGTCTATTTAAAGAATAGGAGTCCAACCAAAAGTTTACATTTTAAAAATCCTTTTGAAGCATTCCATGGTTACAAACCAGAAGTTAGTCATTTAAGAATATTTGGATGCAAGGCATTTTCTCATGTTCCAAAGGATGAGAGAAGAAAACTTGATGCAAAATCAATTAAGTGCATATTTATTGGTTATTGTGAGGATCAAAAATCATACAAGTTGTTTGATCCCAATTCACATAAATTGCTTGAAAGTAGAGATGTGGTGTTTCATGAGAATGCAAATGAAGGTAATAATACTAGTAAATGGCATGTTTCTTCTGATAATGATGATCATGTCAAAATAGATACAAGTGTTGAACAAGAACATGAACAAGAACAGGTACAGGTTCAAGAGCAGGGTGAAATTAGCATGGACACTTCAAGCAGTCATGGCACACCAAGAAGAGGAGAAGATACAATACAAAGCAATAAAACATTAAGGAGGTCATCACGTCAAATTCAGCCACCTATAAGGTATAAATATTATGCATTGATGACTCATGTAATAAATGTTGTAGAACCTTCAAATTATGAAGAAGCTAAATAATATAAAGAATGGAGAGATGCAATGAATGAAGAATATAACTCTATAATTAAGAATGAAACATGGAAATTAATAGAACTACCTGAAAATAAAGCTCCCATAGGATGCAAATGGTTGTACAAATCCAAGTTTAATGTTTATGGCAATATTGATAAGAATAAAGCTATATTGGTTGCTAAAGACTATTCACAAAAAGAGGGAATAGATTATGAAGAGATTTTTTCCCCTGTAGCCAAATTGAATACCATTAGATTGATGGTTGCATTAGCAACTAAACATGATTGGAAACTTCATCGGCTAGATGTGAAATCTTCTTTTCTAAATGGTGAGTTGAAAGAAGAAGTTTATTTGGTGTAGCCTGAAGGATTTATACAGGAAGGTAAGGAGCATATTGTTTGTAAATTAAAGAAAGCCTTATATGGTTTGAAATAGGCACCGAGGTCATGGTATGAAAAAATTGATTCTTTCTTTTGTCAAGAAGGATTTGTAAAAAGTAAAAGTGATCCTAACCTGTACATCAAGAAAGATGAAAATGGGAATATTTCTTTGATATCCTTGTATGTTGATGATCTCATCATAACTGGTAGTGCATCTAAATTAATTGCAGAAATTATAAGTCAGATGTCACAGGTATTTGAGATGAAGGACCTTGGTGAATTGCATTATTGTTTAGCTATTGAAGTTTGGAAGGAATTTGGTAAGACACTAATCACACAAAGAAAGTACACAAGGGAAATCCTTAAAAGGTTTAATATGAGTGAATGTACGATAGTGTCTACTCCTTTAGAAAAAAATTCTAAATTGTAGAGTTATGATGGAACTAAAGAGGTGAATGGTACTATGTATCATCAGTTGGTGGGAAGTTTGAATTACCTCACCACTACCAAGCTAGATATAGCATATTTTGTAAGTGGCCTTAGTCAGTTCATGGCTAAACCCTATGAAAGCCACTAGAGAAGAGAAAAGAATGTTCTTCGTTACTTGAAAGGAACAGTAAATTTTTGTATTATGTATACTGATGAATGTGATGTTGAGTTGGAATTTTTTTCTGATTTAGACTGGGCTGGAAATCCTTATGATAGAAAATCAACATTAGGATATGCATTAAACATAGGATCAAGGGTTGTGTCATGGTGTAGCAAGAAACAACCAACTATTTCTTTGTCATCAACAAAAGATAAATACAAAGCCTTGCCCAGTGCAACTTGTGAAGCCATTTGGTTGAGACGAATTCTTGAAGATGTAGGAGAAGAACAAATAAAGCCTACTATTCTCAAGTGTGATAATAAAAGCTCTATTAAATTGTCACACAACCCAATTTATCATGCCAGAACAAAAAATATTGAAATCCAACACCATTTGTAAGAGAAAATATACAGTCAAAGGAGATTGCCTTACTCTATTGTAATACAAGTGAAAATGTAGCTAACATATTTACCAAGCCTCTTGGAAAGACGAAATTTGAAGTATGTAGAAATCACCTTGGCATTGTAGACAATCCATTTCTTCATTAAGGGGGGATGTTGGAATAATGAATAAATGGTAGGTCTCATAATTAGTATATGTGAGTTGTTTCTTAGTAGTTAGTATTTGGTGTCTATTATTAGAATATTAGATCTGATTTTGTAGGTTCTAGATTGTCCATGAGTTTCCTAAGTGTTCCTATATATATATAATGTTTATCCAAGAATTTATGTAATAAAGTATGATCTCACTTATTGTGAGATAGTTTAATTTGTGCTCATCTTGTGTGTTCTATCTCTCTAATTATTTCTGATTGTGTAACCCTACGCCAGAATAAGAGATTTTGGAAACGTGAATGGCCATCCATCCAAGCATACAAGATGGAGGACCCATGTTGTTTGACCCAATGCCTCAGAGAGGCGTGGTCTCATGTAAAGTAATAATTACAGGTTCTACAGGAATTCATCATTCAACAAATTTAGCTTGGAAGGCTCTGATTGTGAGCTACATCGATTCAATACTGAACTTCCTCCTACACAGAGGTAGGCCATGCCTTCTTAATGGCACAAAATCCCCCTTTTTCTGACTCACAATACTCGCTCATTAATGCTTATTGTAGGTGTATGACACAACTTGGGCAAGGGAAATTAATAGGCTAGGTGAAACCATACTTTTAAGATCCTTTCAGTCTCAACATTGACCATTAAGGATACCTTAGGATGCCTTTTATGGATATTTATTTAATAAGTTGAGAATTGGGATATAATAATATAGTATGAACATCATAGAATTTCTTTATAGATCCAAGTAAAGATATCAATAAAATTAAATAAGAATTGTGAGAGAAAAGACTTTTCTTCTAATGAGAGGTATTCTTTGATTTCAATTATTATTATTATTTTTAATATCATGAGGAACCATAGAAATATCACTTGTGTTTACAAATAGGTTTGGGTATTATGGTCTTTAGCTTTGTAAATGTTTATAATTTCATCACGAAGTTGAAAAGAAAGAGTAGGATCGTTAGATAACATAGAAAATTTATCTATGTGTGTATTTGTATTTAAGGAATACGGAAAACCATGATCATGATGATATGAAAGAATATGTCACAACATCACAACAGGAAATTAGCACCGAATTTTACACCAAAATTTAGTGTATTTGAGTGCATGAATTGAACAATTTGGTTGGCGCCCAACTCGGCGCAAATAGGCATGGTCATCTCAGCATCGGATTTAGCATCATACTTAGCACCGAGATGTCATAGCACCTTTGTTTGCACCTAAAATGGCATTGGGTAGAAGCATCATAAATTGCACCCAAATGAGCACCCAATTTGGCTTTCGGTTCTACTTCCATGTCTACTTCCATTTTTGCTTCTAGTTTTTCTTCTAGTTTTTCTTCCTATTTGATGTCTAGTGTTGCTTCTAGTTTTGCCACCAGGTTTGCTTCCAATTTTGCTTCCAGTTTTGCCTCCAGGTTTGCTTCTAATTTTTCTTCTGGTTTTCCTTCTAGTTTTGCTTCCAGTTTTGCTTCCAAGTTTGCTTCAAGCTTTGCTTCTAGTTTTTCTTCCGGTTTTGCTTCTGGTTTTGCTTCTAGTTTTGCTTCCAAGTTTGCTTCCAGTTTTGCTTCCAATTTTGCTTCTAATTTTGCTTCCATGTTTACTTCCAATTTTTCTTCTAGATTTTCTTCTGGTTTTGCTTCCAGTTTTGCTTCCGCTTTCACTTCCAATTTTGCTTCCAGTTTTTCTTCGAGGTTTACTTCCAGTTTTGCTTCCAATTTTAATTTTAAGATTGCTTCTAGTTTGGCTTCCATTTTTTCTTCCTTTTTTGCTTCTAAAAATTATTCTTGTTTTGCTTCCATTTATTAATTTAATATGTTTTATTTCAATTTTCTTAGTTAAATATATCATGCCTCTTAAATAAATCATATGATTATAGAGTAAGTAATTTAATTATTTAACTCATATGATTAAATAATAATATAATTATTGTAACATGATCATCATCTATAATTAAAACAAGTGAGTTAAATATTTATAATTTAATTGAATTTGACAACATCCATCCTGAGTAGTAAATTAAAATCATCATACTTAATAAATATCCATCCAAAAATCATCAACCACTTTTAATATATATAAATTGACAAGTCAATATTGATAAGATCATCATCATATATAACTAAAACAAGTGAAAGTAAAATATGTCAGTACATCAAAAACATGTCAAAATGATACATGTCCAACAATCAACATAAGTGAAAATGATACATTTACAAATGATATAAATTAAACTGATAAATTATGTCACTCAAATTGATACAAGTCAAGATGATACATGTCCAAATGATATAGTGTTGAAAATGATACATTTCAATATGATACAACTCAACAATATAGTATTGTAGGTCGTGAAAATGATACATATGATAGTAACCATGAAAAGAGTCATCATAACAATATATCGACAATGATCCATGATGTAGTCTATATGATCATGAATGTCACTGGTTACTATCACCAACTATCTCATCATCATCATCATTATCATCGGCCTAGGTGTCTTCTGTATTTGCATCATCATCATCCTCTGCCATGTGACCTGTACAAGAAAAACCAATATTTTGTAGATCTATATCATGTTGAGGATCATCTTGATCTTCTAGAAGACCTATGTTCTACAAAAAACACATTTAAAATGAAAATTTATTATTTGTTTCATGCAATAATTTTTTTTATTATTATATATCTAATATTACAACATATGAGATGAAACCATAATCATATTACATCATATCAAAGTGCACATACCATATTAAAATTAAAAGAAAGTTACAACTAATATTGGTGAGTCGGGAGGAACATCAGCTTTCAAAAACAAAGCCAATTAGGCTGGAAAACTTGTGGATCAAGTGAGCATTTGGTGAAGAGGAAGAAAGATGACTAGAACTCTAGAGTCCCATGATAATGGATTTTGGTATTCAACCATGAGAATAGAAGAGAGAGCTGATATAATGTATCAAAACATTAAGCATGCATTCTTCTAGCCATTAGAGAAGGAGATGATTACTTTGCTTCATTAGGCTGGCAGATGTGTGGATCAAGCCAACATTTGGTGGAAGAGGAAGAAAGATGATTGGAACTCTGGAGGCCCACCATAATGGATTTCAATATTCAACCATGAGAGAAGAAGAGAGAGATGATATCACATATCAAAACATTAAGAATCCATTCTTCTAGCTAGTAGAGAAGGAGATGATTATTTTGCTTCATTAGGCTGGCAAACGTGTGGATTAGGCCAACATTTGGTGGAAGAGGAAGAAAGATGACTAGAACTCTGGAGGACCACCATAATGGATTTTGGTATTCAACCATGAGAAAAGAAGAGAGAGTTGATATCACGTATCAAAAAATTAAGCATGCATTCTTCCATCTAGTGGAGAAGGAGATGATTAGTTTGCTTCATTAGGCTGGCAGACATGTCGATCATGCCAAAATTTGGTGGAAGAGTAAGAAATATGACTAGAACTTTGGAGGCCCACCGTAATGGATTTCAGTATTCAACCATCAGAGTAGAAGAGAGAGCTGATATCACGTATCAAAACATTGAGCATGCATTCTCTTAGTCAACAAAGAAGGAGATGATTAATTTGCTTCATTTTCATTTGCATAACCATATCATGGTGTGGGAACCAAGAAGATCAAGGATGTCTAATTTTATGTGGAGGTAATGGATGTGGTCCAAACTTTAGGAGGGGCAAGAATTTGAATGTATGATCTTGATGAAATTGAGGAAGAACAAAAAGAGAGGGACAAGATTGTAGAAACAAAAAACATGTAAGAGAGCTATAGAAGTAGCCTCATCTAAAAGATTAGATTACATAATTATGGACTATAGAAATGCAAAACATGTAAAAATGAAAAGATGCTAAAACTGCAGATTGATTATATCCTGCAAATAAGATCATGTTATTCGTAATGCACGTATTGAATTTAAGGCATTCAAAAAAAAATAAAGATATAGTCTCCCCACTAAAATACAAGCATACATATTAACCAGGGATTAAATTTCTTTAACAGTTTTCTCAAAAACATACGATGATAAAACAATTAGCTTTGAATTAACAAGGATAAGGACAAGAACTTACAATTGTATCTAGATGTAGAAGGGCGCTTCACTTGAGCACCCCCCATGTAGCTCTCCTCCCTTCCTCTCTTCATTTATATGACCACCAGTCTCACCTCAAGCTTCTCTTGCAAAAAAAAAAAATATATTCATTACAATTAATATAGGTTTCTTGTTTCTACAACCCCCTCCTCCTCCTTCCCTTACAATCACATAAAGCATGAATCCTTCACAGACAAAACCCCAAATTCTCAACAGTTAAAATCAATATAAATTCAAAACCTAGAAAAACAAACCCAATAAAAACACAAAATACTCAAACACCAAAATTAAGATCAGGCTCCTCTAAAACCCAATAATAAAAATAAAAAATGAATCACATAAAATTGAAGCTTCTGGAACAAAAGTATTCGACCACATATTTATGTCCACTGGTCAAGAGATCGAGAATCACATAGCTTATTTCATTTTCACTACCTTGTCTTGCATTTTTTTCTTTCTTTAACAAATCCTTGCAAGCTTAATGGTAGATTAAAAATAAATGCTTTCATTGAAACTCCAACTATTACTAAATCCATCTAAAAAAGGAGCATCAATTTAAAACATATACATGCAAGGGCTTTTAGGGCTTAAAAAGACTAGCCTCTGCACTAAACACTTTCCACAAAAAAATAGAGGGCATTAGAATATAATACAAAATAAAATAAAATAAAAAAGTAAATTGTGAACCAAGATGAGCACCACAGACCTTGTTTTGAAGCATAGAAATTCTTTGTTCAAAGAAATGTGAACCTCTGTCGATCCACTGCAACGAACAATTAATCGCAATTCCATCAAATCCATGAAATACTAAGGCATAAACATATCCCCATCGTCCTACTGCTCCTCCTCCTTAAATATTTGTCAAGCGAGTAAGAGAACTATGGGAGCAACCTCATCTAAAATATTTTGAACTAGAGTTTGATATACCATTTAGAGAGCTTTGTTTTCGTGGAGTTCTCAAGAACATATGATGATAAAACAATTAGCTTTGAATTAACAAGGATAAGGACAAGAACTTACGATTGCCTCTATATGTAGAAGGGTGCTTCACTTAAGCACCCTCCATGTAGCTCTCCTCCCTTCCTCTCTTCATTTATATGACCACTAGTCTCACCTCAAGTTGCTCTTGCAAAAAAAAAAAATATCATATTCATTACAATTAGTCTAGGTTTCTTGTTTCTACAACCCCCTCCTCCTCCTTTCCTTACAATGACAAAAAACATGAATCCTTTAGAGACAAAACCCCAAATTCTCAAAAGTCAAAATGGATATAAATTTGAAACCCAAAAAACAAACCCAATAAAAACAAAAAATACTCAAACACCAAAATTAAGATCAAGCTCCTCTAAAACCCAAGAAGAAAAAGAAAAAAAGAATCACATAAAATTGAAGCTTTTGGAATAAAAGTATTCGACCACATATTTGTGTCCAAAGGTCAAGAGATTGAGACTCGTGGAGCTTATTTCATCTTCACTACCTTGTCTCACATTTTTTTCTTTCTTTAACAGATCCTAGCAAGCTTAATGGTAGATAAAAAATAAATGCTTTCATTGAAACCCCAACTATTACTGAAGCCTTCTTAAAAAGGAGCATCAATTTAAAACATATACATACAAGGCCTTTCAAGGCTTAAATAGACTAGCCTCTGCACTAAACACTTTCCACAAACAAATAGAGGGCATTGCAATATAATACAAAAGAAAATAAAAAACAAAAGTTAATTGTGAACCAAGATGAGCACCACAGACCTTGTTTTGAAGCATAAAAATCCATTGTTCAAAAAATTTTGAACCTCTGTCGATCTGCTGCAACGAAAATCAATCACAATTCCATCAAATCCATGAAATACTAAGGCATAAACATATCCTCATCCTCCTACTTCTCCTCCTCCTTAAGGATTTGTCAAGCGAGTAAGAGAGCTATGGGAGCAGACTCATCTAAAAGATTTTGAACTAGAGTTTGATATACTATTTAGAGAGCTTGGTTTTCATGGAGTTCCTTTCAAAACTTCTGTTTTTATTGTTCCTATGGTAAACTATTTGGTAGAGTTGGCAGAATTACCTTTCTTATTAATCACTATTAGTGAGATTGAGAATTGTTAACCTTGAGAGAGTAGGACTTGGGCAAAAGGCATTTGATATGGCTATTATTTTCAAAGACTTCAAGCGAGATGTACTTTGAATGTACGTCATTACTCAATCTTTGTTTGATGGCATCAAGGAATGGCTAAACTCCATGGATATAAATTATTATGAAAGCAGAATGAACTTGAACTAGTGGCCAATTTTAAGGAAATTTCCTTTAGATGGAAGGATTCAAAGCACATCAACCACATGGTACAAATGATTAAATCCTAGAGATGATTTGTAGCAATGAAAGAGTCTAAAAGGAAGATAGAGCTACAATGGTGAATCAAGAGAAACTTCAGCTTTCAAAAACAAAGCCAATTAGGTTGGCAGATGTGTGGATCATGCCAACATTTGGTAGAAGAGGAAGAAAGATGATTGGAACTCTAGAGACCCACCATAATGGAATTTGGTATTCAACCATGAGAGCAGAAGAGAGAGCTGATATCACGTATCAAAAAATCAAGCATGCATTCTTCCATCCAACAGAGAAGGAGATGATTGGCCTCCATTCTTTAAGCCAACAAAAGGGTCCAATTTTCTCCTTGAATGTAGAGTGAAATTGGCCTCCATTTCTTCTCTGGTACATTAGCTTCCAAACTGCCTCATACTGCAAACTTGTAACATTCCTTGCCACCACAAACTGAGAAGCATCAAACAAAATGCCTTGTGTGTCTTCAAAACATATCATATTGTCAGCCCTCACCATTAATGTTGAACTTGCATCCAATGCCACCAACAATACCTTCATCAATGCTTCAAGTCCTTCAGGAGTTTAAAACACATTCCTCTACTTGCTAGCATTAACTCCTTCCTGCATTTATTAAAACAAACAAATTTCCTCAAAATGAATTCCACTAAAATCTTCTATTCTTATTTTCTCCACCTTTGCAAAAGATAGAGCCCATTTCAATAGGGTATCTGCTTCGGCAATGTCTATGTAGGCAACAAATTTTTGATTTGAGTGTATTTTTTAATTAATTGAAAATAAAAAGTGCATTCACTTTTTATTTTCAATTAATTAATAAATACAGTCAAATCAGTTAATGGTGGAATGTGTTGCCTCCATAGACAATACTTTTCCTAATCACACCCTGCAAATGCCAAGCATCAATTCCTCCTTTTATTATTGCTTGGATTACTTGGATGAATTGTTGGCAGAAAAAATTAGGATTACTTGGATGCTTCTTCCATTCATTTTGTATCAACATATGTTTGTGAAGACACAAAATTTAATAGCTCAATCAGGTAGAGCTTTTGTGATTTTCAAATGAAGAGTAAGGTACATTTTTATTTCTGCTACATTACATTCATGTGCATAAACAAAATCAGAAGATTACATTACTAGATCGCACTTATGCAGATGCATATAATATAGGAAAGATTGCATAATCCTTTCAAAAATATAGTCTTTATTGATAATGTAAATGTATGTTGTTCCACACAAGCTGTGGAACTAACTATTTGAATGCATATAATTGAAAAACTATACATTTATAGATACAAAAGAGAAAAATGCACATAAAGAGAAAGGGGACCCGTCATTGCCTCAATGACAAATCCTGGTTGCTTTATTCTGCATCATCTTCAATCTTCCCACTTGTCTAAGCCTCCAAGTTGATTTCTTCCTTGTTGCTCCTAGGTTTCTTGCATTTGAGTGAGAAGAGTGTTGTTAGAGAAATGAAGGATCACCAGTCAAAATATGTGCATACATCTATAAACATATAATTTGATCATCATGTGCATTAAAATAACTTGCATACCATAGATGTCTAGGAAAACAAGAAAGTTATCAACATAGCCATGATTCTGACAAAACTAATCATCAAGGATTCCAAGATAATTTTCATTAATAGTCTAGCTAAAAGTAAGCAGCCCCAAGCATCATAATAGTCACAAGAATTGAAAATGAGGGGAAGTCATGTAGATTAAAAGCTTACACAATAGTCATCACTTGCAAAGACAAAGACAACATGTTTCCACAACAAATTAAATTGAATGCATGAAAGGTACAATGATGAAGTCCATAATAGTGAATGTTTCTTATAAAGAGGGATTGATGGACAACATTTTGTATCAAGGAGAACAAGGTAACCTCAAACGTTGTTGTACTTGAGTATGATAGTACTTGAGCTTCTGGTGTTTCTAGATGGAACCTATAGCAGAAAAGTGTACTCTCCATCTCATGGAACCATCTTCAGAGCCCTTCCCTGAAATAAGGGTTGAAAGTATTAGAAGAAAATAAATATCATAATTCTAAAGTAAAAATTTGTATCAAGACAAATGTCAGAAAGTATAATTAAAAAGACAAATCCTTACAATATAACCTCTAATTGGACCAAATAGCAACAAAAAATGTGCCCTGATAAATCTTCTAGATTTAAACAACTTGAAAAGACTACTTTGGAGACAACAAATCAATAAATAAGCATGAAAATTGACACAAAAATTGAACATTGAAGATGGATTACAAGTTATAATGTATCTACTCCATTATATTGCTCAAAATATAAATGTACATAACATGAGTTCTTTCAATATGAATAAGTGGATGAGATAGTCTAGTATCTATTCTAATGGATTGAAATGATGATCAAAATCAGACCTTGGTTTCCCTATTTGTACAAGAAGCAACAAGATTTAGGTATGTTCACAAAAGTTACATCATTTCTTAACTAAAGTATAATTAACATAACATAGAAACTTAAAAAGATAGGTCCATTCCAATTTTTTCCAAACACTAAATAATGCTTGCGTTTGTTGATAGGTAGAAGATTTTGATGAAACACATAATAATACCCAAGATCCAACTAGGTTATTGAGGTAGAATATTTTGATGAAACACATACTAATACCCAAGATCCAACTAGGTTATTGAGGTAGAATATTTTGATAAAACACATACTAATACCCAAGATCCAACTAGGTTATTGAGATTTGGACAGGATCCAAACCATACTAGGGCGAAAAGAGAAATATTAAAGAGAACACCCAGAAGTGTTTCACGCTAGTTCAAGGTACAATCTAACCTAGTTATGACACTGATACCAATCCAAATTTTCCTAAACCATCCATACCCAAATGTTGCATCACAATCTATTATTCCTGCACATAAAAATTCCACATGTTAACCCCTTCTAAATAAAACTCAAAATACCATGAAATAATGAGTCCCCTATATTAGTAAGTAAGTAGGCAGTCTATAGGGCATAGTTTGATTTTATACAAGGATTCCCATGAAATGAATCTTCAAGTGACAGTAAGTGAGTTGTTTGAGATTGTAGTTGATGGTGAAATATCCAGTCTTAAGGTTAGTTAGCAAAGTAGTAAATGTGAAATAAAATCAAACTGTACACAACAAAAAATTCATAATGTTATCTTGCATAATGCCTTAAGTTTGAAGACAAAAATCTCATTGTATCTTGATGCAAGTAGTGACCTTAATGGTCAATCACTAGCAACCATGATTTTAAAACATGTTATTGTGCTTATGGAGGCAACATTTTAAGCGAGACGATGAGTGGTGGTTTGGAACAATGGCAGGTATGAAGGACTTGCTTTATATGCATACTATGCAGTCTAGCTTAAGACAACGTTCTTAGAAGAGATTGAAGGTGGATTAGGGAACTCAATGGTTACCATTATAAAGATTAAAGCAAAGACTAAGATCTATTTAAAAGCCACTATCATGAAGATATTAAAGATGTCAAATGCAAAACCCTAGTAGCTGGAGTAATGAACACAGTGTGAAAGAGGACAATGTGCTAGGGCAGATTTAGGAGATCTCTATATGCATACTATGCAGTCTAGCTTAAGACAACGTTCTTAGAAGAGATTGAAGGTGGATTAGGGAACTGAAGGGTTACCATGATAAAGATTAAATAAAAGACTGTGATCTATTTAAAAGCCACTAGCATGAAGATATTAAAGATGTCAAATGCAACACCCTAGCAGCTGGAGTAATGAACATAGTGTGAAAGAGGATAGTGTGCTAGGGAAGATTTAGGAGATCTCTATATGGATACTGTGCAATCTAGCTTACGACAACATTCTTAGAAGAGATTGAAGGTGTATTAGGGAACTCAAGGGTTACTATGATAAATATTAAAGCAAAGATTGAGATCTATTTAAAAGCCACTATCATGAAGATATTAAAGATGCCAAATGTAAAACCCTAGCATCTAGAGTAATGAACATAGTGTGAAAGAGGATAGTGTGCTAGGGTAGATTTACGAGATCTCCACATTATCTAATCACAGGAAAATACATCATTTATTTCTTTTTTTAAATTAGAAGAAATTATTCTAAACCCTATATAGGACACATCGATACTTAAAAAGAATTTGATTTATTTTTTTAAATTAAAAGAAGTCATTCTAAACCCTATATAGGATACATTGATACTTAAAAAGCATCTGAAGGAATTTGAGATTATGTAAACATATGTCAATTAAATACCTGGATTACAAACAGTAGCGCAAACATTGTAACCCTTGCTGATCAGAGCTAGAATTGATAAATAGCAATGAATCCTGTGCCTCCTATCACACACATCTCTTTACCATTCTCTGTCATTCTTTATTGAAAAAATTCTCCATTTTGGCGGGCTACGCCTAAAAATAAGGTTTCAACAAAGGTTTTATTGTATGTTTATTAAAATGAAAACTCCATTTTGGCAGACTATGCTTGAAAATAAGATTTCGATGAAATTTTTAGAGTATGTTTATTAGAGTTTTAGAGTATTTTGGTGGGCTATATTCTTGATTCAAATGGATTATGACTGATGTGAGTTTTTGCCACAATTACCATATTACCATCATCTCTTATGATACCCTTTGTGGTATGGTGGTGTTTTTCCCTTCTCTTTTGTTGTTTACCACACTACTGCCTTGCTCAAGGCTTCTTGTTGTGGGGTTGCAGTGTATACCACTCTACCGCATATGTTTCTCACCTTCTCGGCGGTATATCAGTGTATGGTTTTGATCATCACCTAAAGAGTGTCGATGAGACAATCTTCTTTGTATTACTGATATCTCAATGTCTTATCAAAATTAGATCTTATGTTCCTCTGGTGTTGGTTGTTGGTGTCGATGAGATAAGTTAATATATCTTGCTGATATGCCACTATCTCATCGATACTTTCCTTTAGCGTTATTTCTTTATATATCGGTGTAACTCTGCCATGTCAAGGAGACTCATGATTATTGTTGTAGTATGACGATGTTTTTCCCTTCCCTTCTACTATTTATCACACTACCATCTTTCTCAAGGCTTCTTGTTGTAGGGTTGCGGTGTATACCGCTCTACCGCATATGTTGCTCACCTTCCTCGTGGTATAGTGGTGTATTCTTTTGATCATTACTTAAACAATGTCGATGAGACAATCTTGTTTGTCTTACTGATATCTCAATTTCTCATCGACATTAGATCTTATGTTCCTCTGATGTTGGTTGCTAGTGTCGATGAGACAAGTTAATATCCCTTGTCGATATGCCACTGTCTCATCGATATTTTACTTTAGCGGTATTTCTTTATATATTGGTGTAACTATGCCATGTCAGGGAGACTCGTGATTATCCTTGTGGTATGGTGGTGTTTTTCCCTTCTCTTTAGTTGTTTACCGCACTACCACCTTGCTCAAGGCTTCTTGATGCAGGGTTGCAGTGTATATCACTCTACCACATATATTTCTCACCCTCCCCGTGGTCTAGCAGTGTATTCTTTTGATCATTACTTGAAGAGTGTCGATGAGACAATCTTGTTTGTCTTACTGATATCTCAATGTTTCATCAACATTACTTCGTTATATCCAAGAGTTGTGTTTTTCTAAGCACTTGTAGATGTGGATACTAAATCTGCAACAAGTTATTTTTGACAAACCTTTCCATGGAAATCAAACAAAACATAAAAAACTAAGCATCCCTATGAAATATTTCCTCATGTTAAATATGCTAAAATAAGACACTAAAACAACAAGAAATTCTAAATGAACTAATTGAAAGCATAAACAACATGGTGCATACCTATTCCATATTGGATTGGTGCGCCCTTGACATGTAAATGAGCCCTTTCCCAATCCTTGCTAAGCCTTAAGATGGTGATAGACAAAGAGATGCAAGATGAACTCAAATTCCTATATTTAAAATGCCCAAATTGTAGATGAAAAATGAGAAGAAAAGCCTTGAATTTATAGATGAGATTGAGCGAAGAAGAGGCAAAGTGGAGGGGTGTGGGACTAATCCTCAACCAATAGGAAAAATTCACTTACCAAAATGTGAGAGGAGAAAGCTTGAGCACATTTTGGTCTTTGTGCAAGATAAATGAAATTAGGTGAGTTTTGAAATTTAAAAATAGCATTAAATGCATATGGTTGAGAGTTTTAGGGGGGAAATTTGTTTGGACAAAAAATTCAAACAAATGGAGTTAATGAGGGCATATTCCTTGGGAATATGCTTTGTGAGGAAAATAAAATTTTAATAAATCAAAATAAATGATTTATTGTGCAAGTGGGAAAAGCTAGAGGATGGGACATGGATTAGAGTTAGCATTAATCAGGGATTTGATTAATTAAGCTCATGTTAGGTGATTGTGACATTCAACTTAAATTTTTGGATTTATTTAAATTGAATGAGAAGATAAAGAATATTTAGAGATTTAATTAAACATTTGGATTTATTTAATTAAATGGAGTAACTTTAGGAGATTAATCAAATAAACTTGATTTATTTGATAGGTCAATATGATTAAATATGATTAATACATCTTATGGAGTGATTCACAATGTGAAAAATCCATGACGATGGTGTTGTTGTGGGGAATGGTTGTCGTCACTGGGGTGTGGAGTGTGGTGCAAAGAACTCTCAAAAAGGTAATGCAAGAAAGGTCAAGGCCCGTTAGGCTCAAATTCAAGCTTCAACTATGCTCCCACCTGACTCTCCACCGACCTCTTCTCCATCCCCTACAAACCCTCTTACTATTCATGGTTTCCACAACAAAAAAAACCCTTACCACGAGTGCTCTGAATTTTGCAATTCGCACGTGATCCCAGATCCTCCCTTGTTGTCGCCTATGTTGAAGGATGAGGCCGCTCTTGTGCCTGATCCTATGGTGGGGATTCGATTTTTAGTATGTCAAACTCCCCTATTGAATTCCATATTTTGGATGCCCGCCTGGATGCTTTGGCAGATGACATTGGGATCAGATCCCTTATTGTTCATTGTTTGAGTAGGCATCCCCTGGTGGATCAATTTGTTGAGTGGATGAAAGTATTTTGGAATAGCATATCCTTGTCGGAGATCGAATCTCTCGATTTCAAATTTTTTCTGCTTCGCTTCATCTCTATGGAGGAGTGCTCCTTTGTCAAGTAGAAGGGCCCATGGTCTTTTGGCCAGTCTGGGCTCTTTTTCCAAGATTAGTCTCCTTTTTTTATCCTGCCTGTGCCATGATCACAACAGTTCCCCTTTGGATCAGGCTATATAATATTCCACTGATCATGTGGGTGCAGGAGTTAATCAAATACATGGTTAAACATTTTGGAACCTTTGTGAAACTTGAGTCGAGAGCCCCACACATCAAGTTTTCCAAGGTTTGTGCCATCATTGATATTTCTAAACATGTGCATCACTCGGTTTTGATCCATTCAACACATGGCCCCTAGACCCAATTCCTCAACTACAAAGGTCTACCCTTCATATGCTTCCGCTGCAATAGGTTGGGACATAATATTGTTGGATGCTCTTCTCCCAAGGCCGTAACTACTCAAAATTTTAGTCTCAAAAAATGGGTCAAAAAACTAGGCACCCCCGATGCTGAATTCATTTGGAGCAACCATGGGAAGTTTTTGGCAATCCATGAAAATCCTGTGCCTCCCCAAGTGGAACCGATTGGGGCCCCTGCAGTGTTGGAGCAATGCTCTTCTTCACCCATTGGTTCCCCTTGCATGGCTCTAGCCTCTCAACTTTGTGGAGATCCTTGTGGGGACCCCCACTCTCCTCCTAAGGGTGTCGACTCCTACTCAGATTTTGATGGTTCTTATCCCTTTATGGACGATTTGGATGAAGACCACTTTGATTTCATGGATCTTGATGTTGTTTTTTTGGCTAAAGGTTGCGGCCTCGCCCAGACTATGAGTACCATATCCAAACCTAACATCTCTAAAAATAGAAAGGGATGCAAATCTAAGGCTGAGAAGCTTCACATTGAAGGTAGAGAAGTTATGGACGATGGAACACATTGGACAATGGACACCCTCCTCACTCAGAGTATGACGAATGGGAAGAATAAGAAAACCTATTGATAATACCTAATTGGGTGTTGGTTTGGCTGATGCTTTGATTGGAGGTTGTGTGTTTGGTATGTACAGGATCATCATGGAAAAAATAGGCCCTTAACTGGCGATAAAATTTAGAAAAATCAGAGTTAGGAAACTTGATGTAAAAATTTGAATAAGTTATCTATATTATTTCAAAAATATGTAACAATAGAATCTGTAGAAAATTGAATGTAGTTTCTAAAATACTAGGTTTATTTTAAAAAATAAAAAATCTATTTGGTGAAAATTTGAAATTTCAATGTAGTAGTACTTAAATTTAAGGGGAAAAATAAGAAGTAGGTGTCTATCTAACCACCCTACCCACAATAAAATGATAATATTTTTTTTATAATATTTTAGATATAAGTAGAGGACTCATATCCCAATTTGTTGCATATTTTTTTGCAATTTTTTTCCAAGTAAATAATTAATTATGAATTTTTTATTACAACTTTTAAAAAATATAAAAACTTGTATGTCTAACCACCTTAACTTGGTCAAAACTTCATGAAATTCATTTCTTTTTTAATCCTATATTATGTGAAGCATAGAATGTGATGCATGTTTTGGATTCAAAAAATGTGATACCATTTGAAATCTATAGATCTTTTTCAATCAGCCTATCATTGAGGACTTTTGTCATTATTAAAATAGAAAATGAATAATAATTACTTATTAAATTCAAAGTAAAGAATAATTTATATTGGTGGAAAGCTGAGAATCTCATTTAAAAACTCTTTTCATTTCATCAATTTTGGGTTAAAAAAAGGTCATCAGCCACATGTGCCATCATGTCACTTACATATTGCCACTTTTTGGCTCATCATGATCCTACACATACCCTATTTTTCAATCTTTTTTTCTTTCTTGGGTTTTAGTGGAAGTTTCTATTTTGGTTGTGTGTTAGTTCTTGGAGTCTATGAGGGGTTATTACTCTCTTACTTCTTTGTCTCCTTTTGGTTCTCCCCATGCATGGGTCTGAAGCATTATTTATTTATTTGATCATTTTATTGGGTGTTGCCCCATTGGAAGCTTTTTATCTATCAAAAAAATTAAAAAAATGATTAATGCATGATGTCAATTTTGCATGTCTACAGTAGATATACCTTTTCGATGTTACGTAAGTGATTCTCTCCTTGATATGTTTGTATCTTGTTGAAATTTCATTTTTTTACATCGTCGATGAGATATATAAATAAGTCTCTTTGACATAGGGGTGTCTACACCGACACTAAACCCGAAGCTAAAATTGAAGCTCAAGTCATGAGGCTAAATGTGGTGCTAAACTCAAAGCTAAACTTGGAGCCAAAGGTGGCACTAACGGCGGTGCCACACCCAAAGCCAATATCAGTGCTAAAGGCATTGATAACTCCAGTGTAAATTAGCGCCTAAATTAGCGTCGACTAGTCCTGATTGACACAAATAAATACAAAAAATAGCACCATCCCGATAAATAGCACCCACAATTTCAAAAAATTAGCAAAAATTACATTAAAACATTGGGTGGAAGCAAAAAATGGAGCAAATCACAAGGATTTGTTGTAGTGTGTGAGTATACACCAAGGTGTTTGGTTACAATTTCTATATTAGAAAATACATCTAGCACCAAGGTGTGTGAGTTATAAGTTTTTTTAATTTTAGATTAGGATGTATCAATGGGAAATAATATGAAGAAGAAAACAATGCAAAAGTTATGACTACATTAGTGAAGTGGTGATATGAAGGTCTTGAAGGGTGATGATGCCAATAACCATGACCCATAGTTGGGAAAGTTATTTGTAATAAAGTTAAGATAAGGTAATCTTGTTTCCAACAAATACCATAGGAAGGATTGTCCACAACCAACTATAAACCTCTTTTATAAATAAAAATATTTTAAACTTAGTCTCCCACCAATTTATCAACACCAAAATGCATATTTACAATTTATTAATCATTAACTAAAATCATAACCCAATGATAATAAAAGGATACAAAATTAAATTAGAACAACTTCTATTAACTTCCTTAGTAATTTTCAACAATGTGAGATACAATTAAATATCCTCTAATAATTTTAATCTAATGAATAAGTTTTACTTATTAAATATAGCAAGTAAAATGTTAAGTACCTCTAACTACATCTCAATAATATTTGAAGAAAGTTTCTAGCTTACTTAATGACCTAATCCCCTCACCTCTTATGATTATGTTAGTAATCAATGAAAGGGGTTGATCCTAACATTAGATTAAGTTGTTTTCTTCCCATCCCCTAGTCAAGTTTAAAATCAACATCTGCAATCTAAAGGTATAGAGAAAAGTGGTGCTAATTATTACCTGATTTAGTTCAGTTTCTTATTAGAACATGAACTTAGAAATGAAACCATAGATCTAAAATATCTAAATGAATAGAATATTATTCATAATTTTGATCCTCAACAAATCACACACTGTAAAAAATCATTTGAAGAGAACCAATATTTAACATATATTTTCCTCCATATAATACCCATAAAAATTTAGGGACATGGACAAACCAAATATGATCATCAATCAAAAATTTTGCACCTATTAAACCAAAGGGCGAGGCCTTACATGATCTTCACAAATAAAATATACTATATTAATTAAATAATTATTGTAGTAGTCCCTAAACATAAAATTCTTCTCATAAATAACATTTTTAATTTACTTTAGAGTACTCTAGCAAGCATGATGATATTACAGTTTGAAAGTATTATTGATTTTTCAATGTAGTTTAGACTATGTCAATGAAGGCCATTTTTTCCTCTTCGTGGTCTGAACTATACTTTTGTCGTACCTACTCTACTCTTCACTTGCATCCTCTAAATATCATATCTTACTCATGTTCCCGGTTAGCAATGGATAACATGGACTATGTGCCCATGAGCAAAGTGGTTAAATATGTGCAAGGTAGGTTGCAATGTTACAAGCGAGACTGTCTTAGCGGATTCACTACAAAAAATTTGATATCATACTATGATATGTTGTGAAAAATTTATTGAACCCACAACTTATATATTCTTTGCTTTGGCGATTCCTGTAATTGCATTTGGGAAGCAACTTGAGCAAGAAACTCGTAAGCCAATTTTGAATGCCCTTGAATTGTTTATGAAACTAATATTTTTGGTTGATAGTTGAGCTCTATAGTTTATGATACTTTGTATGAAAGTCTATACCTTTGTTGAGAGTATACTTATGATACTTTGTGCAAAATTTGCTACCTTTGTTGAGAGTATTGTAGGTTGATGATAGTTTTGGATCCTTCTGATGGATTGTTGAGTGTGTAGAAAATTGGAGAACACAAATTCATATTATATTTTCTACCTCTCAAATTCATAGATCTAAATATTTTTAAATAGGTTTCATATTTGGAGAGAAATGTCACTTGTATGAGATACAATTTTATATGATAGTTACCAGGTGTATTAAAACATATTTTATATTTTTAAGTTTTTACACCCTCTATAAACTTTATTTTATCACACAACTTAACTAGAAATGGTAATATTGCAAGGTTTTGGGAGGAAAAATGGATTATGAAGGAGCCCTTAATCTCTTCTAATAGTTTCAAATGGTGGGTTGATACCTATAAGGCTACTTATGGGATCTTTGTTAAAGACTACTGGGGAAAAAGGGAATGGGTGAACCTTAACCAGATTAGTATGGACCTTACACCAATCCAAACCTCTCTGATGGCAGTCAGAGTGGGCTCAAGCCTACAGGAGGGTCTTTTGGTTTGGACAACCAATCCTTCGGGTAGCTACTTGGTTTCCTTGGTTGTCTCTTTGTTGTCTTTATCTCCTGACCCTCCTCCCTTTTGGGCTAAATCTTGGATTAGCCACATGAATCCCAAGGTCAATATCTTCTTTTGGATCCTCCTTCAGAATAAGGCACTCACGATGGATAACCTATGTAAGTGAGGTTTTTAGATCCCCAATCATGGTTACCTTTGTAAGGAGGAAGTGGAAACTGCAAACCATCTATTCCTTCATTGTCCTTATGTGACTTCTATTTGGGGGAGGTTTTATTCTCCTTGGAACATCTCGTGGGTGTCTCTCGCATCTATCAAAGATAAATTTATTTAGTGGAAGGCACCCCCTTTGAATCCTTATATATGCAGTTTATGGTCCCTAACTTTCCCTTATATAGTTTGGGGAGTGTGGAAGGAGCTAAATAAAAAAATCTTCAGGGATAAGGAAAATCTGAAGAATATAGTGTTTGAGAAAATTTATAGGCTTATTGTGGAAAACTTCAACATGTTCCCTCTTCATGAGAATATGTTGGAATTTGTGGTCTACTTGATTTTTGACCTCAAGATGGCCAAAGACTAGGAAATGAAAAGAGATGTGTCCAAAGCCTCAAAACCAACAAAAAAGAACTATGAAGGTGTCATTTGGTATCCTCCTCCAAGGGGTTGGATAAAAGACAATTTTGATGGGGCGGAGAAAGGGAATCCAGGGAAGACAGGGAGCAGGGGTGTGATAAGAGATAATAAAGGTATGTTTATTATGGCAGTGGTTGTCTCCTTGGGTATACAAACTAATCATTTAGTCGAAGCCATAGGAGCCTACTAGGCCATTGATTTGGCTAGAAGGTTGAACTTTAAAAATATATGGATTAAGGGTGACTCTAAAAATATCATTGGTTGCCTCCTAGGCAAGTCCCCCTATTCATGGACCATAAAATATTGGATAGATGAAGCTAGGGCCACTTTATCTAGATTTGACAAAGTGAAAATTTCACATGTCTATCAGGAAGCTAATAGTGTGGCCGACTACTTTGCTAATGAGGGAATTAAACAAAATAAGTAGGTAATGTGGTAGAATTGTAATGATTTGGATGCTAACATCAGAGCCTTAATCAACTATGATATCACCCATGGGAGAGACACTGCATTTAAAGATGATTAAAATGAATGGTGCCAAGTACCGATATATCATTCGATATACTAGAAAGGTCATAGTAATTATGACGGATGGGAAGGGTTGACACATTTTATGGGTGCTTTGGGTGTGCTGTGGGCTTGTTAGTCTTTGTTTTCATGGTGTGAGCTACTAGAGCAGGGGATTTGCAACCATGGGAGGAAGCAAAAAAAGAGTTGAGTCAACGGGATGCATGAAGAACAAGAATAACTCCAAGGTCTAGAAGAAAATCAAGAGAGGAGGGCTTCAAAATTTCATTGATAAACCTCATGGCCCTAACCCTAAGGTCACTAAATATTTTTCTAAACATTGGAATAATGGTGAAATCATTCTCTCTAAGAGGAAGGCTATGGTGGATGAGGTGCTTATTGGGGAAATTACCGGTCTTTCTACTAAAGGAGTGAAGTTCTATCATGATAGGAAGTTCTCAGATGAAGTTGTAATTAATTTCCCTAAGTCTGAGGAGGAAAGAAAGAAGTTGGTCAAAGTATCCAATAGTTACTTCGATGCTAGGAGGATGAAGAAAATTTGGATAGAGGTGCTCAGGGTTCTTATGGAGTACATCACATTGGATGGTAGATTCATCGGAGTCTATGGTTACCACTTTGTCCTCCTCAATCATTTTAGACATAACATAAGGGTTTATTTTCCTTATTACTTTCTATGTTCCATGAATAATAGTATTTAGGAATTTAGAAAAAACCCTAAGAAGAACCTGGTCCTGCATGTTGGCCTTATGCGCCTCATTCATGAGCACTTTAAAAACATGTTGGTCATTCCTAACCCTATTTTGGCCTCAGCCTCAAAAGGTTACGATACCAATTCTAGCTCATCTGAGGGTAATGAGGATTCAGACTCGGAGAGGGTTGAGTAATTCACACCCCCTCCCAAAAAGAAAATGAAGAATACCCCTCTAGTTAAGCCCTCGAATAAAAGAGCTAGCCCTGTGAATACCCCTCTTGGTACGTCTCAGGTGGAGAATGAAAAGAAGGAGCCCCCTGTAAATAAATTTGTTTCCTATTCAGGGGATTCTCTAGATGAGAACTCTGTTGACCCCAAAGATAAGGAGGAATCCTTAGCCTCTTTCCATACCACTGACAGAGAAAAAAGACCCAATTCCCCCTGCGACCTTAACCCTAAAGACCATTTTTTAAAGCCGGATAGGGAATTTCATGAAGATATTCTAAATATGGCCAAAAATGGAGCAGTTGACCATTTCAAAATTTTGAAATGGGCTTTCCATGAGATAAAGAAAGTTAATCTGAAAAACAGGGAACTCACTAGCAAGTTGGAGTTGTTGGAAGCTAAAGTGGCTTCTCAGAATTCGGTGGAGGTCTTATGGATTGTGGAAGAGAAGATGGATATGGCTGAATGATTTCAAAGAGCGGTTGAACTCACTAAAAATATGAAGGACAATGAGGACAAGATCAAGAACCTGGAAAAGGAAATTGGTAAGATCAAGGAAACAATGAAAACCACCCTTGAACATAACCATGGAATTGTCAAAAATAATGCCACTATCCTGAGCGCTTTGGTGGAGAAAATGGAAAACACCCAGCAGGGGTCACTGATTGTGGATTTTGAAGCTGATAAGAATGAAAAAAAGTAGGAGGATTATGGCCCTTCAAAGAGAACTAGAGCTAGCCTAAATAAAAAAGTGGATTCTTCAACTTTGGAGACTCAAGACCTAAAAAAGGTGACCCAGGAAATGTGCAACTTGGAAGCTAAAGTTTTTGAGACTTTAAAGTCTCTTGGTTAGTTTAGGTTGTGTTTTTTGTTGTTGGCTTCTTGCAATATTTTTGCTAGCTTTTCGCTGGTGGCTACTATCCTTTTTTTTTTTTTTGCAGCCTTCCTACTGCTAGGTACTCTAATGGTCTATTTTATTATGGCTTGTAAACTTTGTGGTTTCGGGTCCCTATAAAACCTATTTTTTCCTCTACTAAAAACTAGATGATGGGGGTCATCTATAATGTTGATGCCAAAAATTGCCAAGGTAACAACCTTTTATGGGAAACTCAATGAAAGGGGGGACCTATTGCGCTAAACTGAGTGACCTTTGGATTTTAAAGAAGTCGAATCTTCTATACCAGGGGTTTTGAATGGGAAAAGGAAGTAGGTATAAAAAAAAAAGTATCTAACTAGGGTGATGCGTCGAGACTTAGATGTGAAGCACGATAGACATATTTTTTAGATGCGATCTAAGGGCCTATTCAACAATCTACTATGTCCAGAATGAAAGGAAACTAAGATAAAATATAAATGATTCACTTTAATGACATAAGATAATATTCATGCGCATTTAATGAAAAGAGGAGTCGAAGACATGATCTAAACCAGAAAAATTGTATTCAAATTATAGAAGTTCTACAAATGAAACATTTAGCACCACAATGGCATAGTAAAAATTTATCAAAATCTTCAAGAAAAAAGAAAGGCCGAACAATAGAAAATTTTGCAAGTCTTTACAATAATATAAAAGTGGTAAAGGCCGAGTTCTTCTACCCATATTTTTTTCTCAAAAATATGAACCCTTGCTTTGATGGAAGAAGTAGTATTTATAATGAAACCCAGCTCAGTGAGCCAATAATAGAAAATATCCTCTGATCATGAGCAATGATGCATTTAGCAATGATTTCCCCTTTGTCATTGTAACTAAAAATATTTGAGCCATGAACGAGGACACTCTAGAGTAGGATGCATCCCCTACGAATGATGGAAGTGGTCCCAATAGACTAGAGTGTTGACATGTGTAATTCAATCATGGCGACAGTTACAAAATAGGGAAACTAGTGATAGGTTGTCAACCTGCTAAGTCTCCCTTTGCGAGGAAGTCTTTAGAAGATCACGTGGCAAACAGTCGGGGCCGATGCTCATTCATCCCCTTAAGTGATGAAAAACTTGCAATGTGAATACACATGGAGGTCTCTGAACATACTGCATTGAAGGTGAGGTCTGACAAGGAATGTACATGCATAGATGCTACGTGGGAGTCATTCGGGGCCTGAAAGGAGAGCGATGCAAAGGGGCACAAAAGATTGCAAATTGTTGACACATGGAACCACGATGCAAGCTTTTGAAAAGCGAGAGGATGAAACCTTGCAAGGAGCACTTGGTTGAAAAGTGGTGACATTCACAATGAGAATTTGCGAAAGGAGCCCAATGTTGCTTTTTATTTAGAGAAGGGCATGGTCGGTACTTAGGAAAAATAGAATTACCTAAAGGGAGCATGGTAATTTTGTATTCATAGCTCTTGGCAACTTATCAGGGGTGTTTCTCCTATGGAACAAGGAACCCAAAACTTTTGGCTTGTAGACTAGAGACTTATCCATCAGATGGTGTGATTAGAGCTTAGAGAGGGTGGTCTGAAAAGGCAACCATTAATCTTCGGATGGAGTCGATATTTCACAGAGATTCTCTTGCACTCCATGCAGATTGATAACTTCTTTGTAAGGCAACGCTGACAATATGCTAGCCCAAGATTCAAGTTGAAAATGAAGTTGCACGATTGGATGAAGGATGCTCTCAATATCTCTTGCAACAAGGGGTTGACTCAAACTATGAAAGAAAGATTGGTCCTATTGCTTCTCCTTGATCTTTGTTGTCATATCCTTCATTGTGGCCACTAACTTGTCTTCAAGAAATGGAGATGGTAAGCCCATTTGAGTTAGGTGACCAAACCTAGCTCGCATGCTACTCATGAGCTGATCTAATTTGGTGGCACACTCGTTGGCATGTAGGATAAATTCATGGCAGTGGATGAACCAATTAGATGTTTTAGAAGTGGCTTTTTGGTCTTCAATCCCTGCACTTGCCAAGACTTCATATGAGGCCTAATATAGCCTATCTAAGAATATTTTGGCCTCCAAAAAAAATTTGGTGATTAATTGAGGGAAATTCCCAATCGTTGCACGAACCTCTCTGCCTAAGGTTGTTTCTTCTGCCATAAATCAAAGCGTTCGCTATAGAGTTAGGAAAAAATCCTTCACTCTTTCCCACTAGGAGTCATACCACTGTTGGGCCACCTGAAGAAGGTCTATTTGATTGAAAAGGGTTGATTTAGAGTCCTTCAATAAGGCAATCTCTGCATCCTTTTTCTTCATATCATGTGCTAACTCAACAATCTTTTGGTTCGTCATGGTGAGTTTTCCCTGTAGAATCTATGATTTCGTGACCTAGCTAGCTTTGGATTGCTTCTTGCTCTAATTAAGACTTTAGTTCTATAATTTAATTTTCTAATTGAGCTCGGCGGATATCAAAAACTACATCCTTTTGTTGTATTTGTTGCTCTAGTTGAGTGCATTGGTGATGAAAATCTTCATCATTTTGTCGCATCTCTTGGCCCAACTTTGTTAACTGGTCCTAATACTCCTTTTTCTTCTATTGTAGCTCAACGATCAAGTTAGGATCAATGGATTGAAACTTCGCTAGTTCTTCTCGGAGCCTTGCTTGTTCCATCTCCGCTTGTCGGGATAAGCGCTTGTATTCATCTTCTTTAGCTTTTTCCTTGGCGAGAAAGACCTCGACTCTACTCTTTATGCTCTTCAGCTCTCTTCTATTTTCTTTAGCTACTGATCGATCTTAGGAAAAATGGTGGTCGCCACCTATTGTGTCTCCTCCATGAGCTCCACCTTGTCTTGAGGTTGGGCTATGCTTAAATCGAGCCCAATGGCATACATGTTGTAGTCATCTGGTTGCATTTCTCCTTGTTACTTGCTGACAATTGGGTGCATGGTCAAAAAATGTAGCGAGTGTTGTGCTTCATTAAAAATTGTTTGTACCTTCAACTCTATCGGCTTCTCATCATTTTTAGCCTTTTGTCTTTAGGCTTTGTTTTCTCATGCTTGCCTAGTGTTATCACCTTCTAACAAGAATTTAGAGGGTGATCTAATGTGTCTATCGACAAAAGGTGCACTAGGAGGAAGGGGAAAAGGAAATGAAAGGGTGGTGATACTGGGATAATTATTCTTCTGTACACTAACTATCTAAGGAAAAAAAGGAGGGATACTCCAATACTCTAATTGAGGACCAGTAGGAGGACTTGTAGGAAGCGGAGTCATGATGATTTCTAACTACTAGGAAGAGTGGATTGGCTCTGTCATTATTGAGGCAGGAGATGTATCAATGAAAGGGGGGACAAAGTGTGTGATTCTTTGGGACGTGGAATGGTCCAAGGTGAATGGTGTGAGGTTTTGCAGAGGAGTAAGGGAAAAAGGGGGTGCATGAGAGAACTGCATGAAACCCCTCGCTATTATTGGAGAAAAGTTTGAAATGCTTTGGTCAATGCATGAAACAAGAGGTGTTGTAGACACAACAGGGGCAACTAAGGTTTCTAAAACCAAAGAAGAGGGAGTGAAAGATACCTACAAGGCGGATGATTGTTGTCCTTTGTCCTTCATCGGCTCTTCACTTGCTTCAAGGTCCTGTGAACACTCTCCAAATGATGCCCCAACTCACTGCCATTTTGTTGGCAGCGAGTTACCTATCACTATTGTTTCAAATTCTTGTGGAGAGGTTTCCCTAGTCCTCCTTATGGTCCAGGTATGAGTCAGTGAAGACCTCGCACATGATATGTCAACCCACACATTACAGGAGACCCTGCTAGGTTGCTTCACAACCTTTCCCTTTGATTGAGTCGGGACGTCCTACGTCTCTGTTTTTGGTTCCACTCCCTCGTTTGACTGTGATTCGGCTGACTCTGAACTAGAGTCCTTTTCAGCACACTCTTGTCAAAATTCGGATGCTCATTGTTCTACAATTTTTTGAACTTATCATCCATCTCTTTAGTATCATAAGGGGCCTTAGTCCGTCGAGTCTCCTAATGATATGTCCAAAATCATGGATCTTGCCCTCCTTCCAATTATAGTTCTTTAGTAGATTGTTGTAGAGAGTAGTCCCTATTTTTCTTGTCTTATTAGACTGCACATTGGGGAGGTAGAAACCGAACCGAGGGGGCTGACCACCTTCAATAGGGATGTACCCTAGGTCAACAATAAACTCTTGTGCATCTGACATTAGGTTCCGATGCTTCTCCCAGTAAGGTCGGGGGTAGTGTGCCACTTTGACATACTTGTTTGGCAAGTCATCATTGGGGTTGTAATTCCATTTATCACAAATCCACACCAACCCCAAATGAACTAGATTTTCTTCTTGTATGTCATGAGCCTTTCTCTTAGCCATGACTACAATTTTGTAGTGCTTCAAGCATTTGAGAAACCCCTTCTTCTTTTCTTTCTCCTTGCAAAAGGTGACATCTATAAATGATACCTAGTGGAATACTTCAAGCACTAGTACCCAGTCTATAATACGTACTAGAAGCCAAAAGGGCTCACTGGTGAAAACCCACAATCGGGCGAACTTGAAGTCCTCGCCCAAGAACCATTCACACTTTGGAGTGAAGTTCTGCATGAACTCAATTTGATCTGAGTTGAATTGCAAGACAGTGTCATCTCTTCTTAAATCTTATAGAATTGGATATAAGACATAATTCAAAAATGCGTAATATTCAAAAGTCTCAGAGAGAAGGGGATTCCATGTGGAAACTAGCTTCCTCCTTTGATTTTCATCAAAAATCGAGAGCCCCAGACGCTTCTGGAAGAAGTCAAGATTCTGTTGCAAGAAAATATGTGCAAGAAAGGATGGGAACTTGAAACTCCATTAAATTTGGTACTCTACTATCTAGCTGAGCATCTCTTGCACAAGGAATTCAACAAAATTGTACCAAAAAAAAGAATGTTGTTGGGTATGTGCAGGATCATGATGGGCCAAAAAGTGGCGATATGTAAGTGATATGATGGCCTATGCAGCTAATGACATTTTTTAACCCAAAATTGATGAAATGAAAAGGGTTTTTAAAGGAGATTCTCAACCTTCCAATAATATAAATTATGCTTTACTTTGAATTTAATAAATAAATATTATTCATTTTCTATTTGAATTACGACTAAAGTCCCGATTGATAGGTTGATTTAAAAACATCTATAGCTTTCAAAAATTATCACATTTTTTGAATCCAAAACATGTGTCACATTCTATGCTTCACATAATATAGGATTAAAAATAGAAAAAAAAAAATCATGAAGTTTTGACCAAGTTAAGGTGGTGAGACATATGATTTTTTCTATTTTTTAAAAGTTGTAATAAAAAAATCATAATTAATTATTTACTTGGAAAAAAATTACAAAAAAATATGCATCACATCAGGACATGAGTTCTCTACTTATATCTAAAATATTATAAAATAATATTATCATTTTATTATGGTTAGGGTGGTCAGACAAACACCTACTTCTTTTTTTTTCCCTGAAATTTAAGTACTACTGCATTGAAATTTCAAATTTTCACCAAATAGATATATATTTTTTTAAATAAACCTAGTAGTTTAGAAACTACATTCAATTTTCTACAGATTCTATTCTTACATATATTTGAAATAATATAGATAACTTATTCAAATTTTTATGTCAAGTTGCCTAACTCTTATTTTCTGAATTTTCATTGTCACTTAACGGCCTATTTTTTCTATGATGATCCTGCACGTACCTTGCTTGCGTAATTAGAAACCTAAACCGAGTTGAAAGTCCTAGAATTCCTTCTCGGTGTCTAGGCCACAAACAAACACCATCATAGTGAAAGAATCCTTCATATCATCCTTGAAGCCCTTATGTGTCACTAGGATTTGCATTGGGTTATTAGGAGCTTCTCTGAGTTTTTGAGTCTCTGTGCTATAGAAATTTAGCGCAAGGTCTCTGGTTCTCCAATAATTTTCCCCTTTTTCTAGAGTGAAATTCTCCATTTTAGGCACTTTGGAGTGAAACTCTGGGATACAGAGCATATTCAAGATAGCCTCCTTGCATATAACCACACTCACCTCCCGGGCCTCAATGGTGTTGGTGTTTGGGTTGAAATGTTTGATGGTCGTCAACCAATTCAGAGCAATAGTGCACAAGCGAGACCATATATTGTGGAAGCCCACTGTACCAACATTTTCATTCCAAGGAGTCTGGGTTGCTATTCTTTCTCATCCTCTCACAAGCTGCTTCCCTCAGTGGTTTGGGAGTTTTTGCAAGAATGGGGTCATGAATATTTTCCCATTCTTCTTTAATTCATTTCTTATCTTTGTGAGGATTTTTCTTCTCTGCAACACATGTATTTACCTAAGTTGGCTTCTCTGGAATTCTAGACAAAGCATAAGAGACATCCTCGAAGACTTTGGCAGCTGGTGTTGCACGCATGATATTAAATAAACTTTGGGCATCTTCTTTTTGCATCTTGGCCTCAAAACTTTGAGCAGTTGCCATAACTTGCAAATTTTTACCCAGAAAGCACACTGAAGCGGTATAAATGGAACCTAAAACACAACACAAGGTTTTCGGTTTCAAAACCAGACATCCTTTTGCTTAAGGTTTAATTTACACTGGGGCAGTGAATTCTCTATAATTACTCCTATGTTCAGCTTCCTTTGCTGCAAAATTGCATCACACCAGGCTCTTTAATAATTATGTTTGTCTAAGTCTTTTGGCTACTCAAGAATTTTTATACTCTGTCTGATTTTTGCATGTGATACTTAGCTTTTCTCTTTAATTTCTTGCCTTCAACCGGTAGATAACGGTTGCCTTTCTTCATTTAATTTGACATGTATCACCAGCTCCTTTGTCCATGCAAAATGAACTACTTTCCATTTTTGACAAGAAAATAATTAATAGTTACATTAGAGATAATGTCCCTTCAGCATGATTTTTATGGAAAATTGAGTCATTGTCTCTTTGTTATTCACCTTCTTGCTTGTCCTCGTCATTAATATCCCTGAAAGAATAATTAGGCTGATGTCGTAATGATTACTTTAGAAGGATTTGTTCTCAACCTTGGAGCTTGAAAAGGCCTACATTTTGACACCTAAGAATCTATCTGTATGAGCCATTTCCTAAGCTTGCCACCAATTCGCATTAATTGATTATTGCTCCTTAACCCTGCATGCAACAATTCGTACCTACAGACACAATCAGGTTGGAAAATTGAGTTGGCCTTTTGGGTGGGATTCTCAATCTAAACTCGATTACCACCATGCTTGGGATGCATGCTACCTTGGGTGTTTCTATAAAAGGGCCTTGTCATAGCAGTGAACTATACTTAGCGATTTAGCAAAAGAATTAGACAATTGAGATAGCATAATTGCTTAGGCAGTTGAGTAGGTTTTAAATTTTCATAGCACTAGACTTAGGTGTTTTGAGCAAAGCCTGACATAATGAACACTCCAATTAGGCTAGTGTGCTACAAGTCCCAAATGACTTTTCTGGGAGAGATCTCCAATAGGCATCTGAAACGTATAACCAAAAAAAAAAAACTCACTGGCCATTGTAGCCATGAAATGGGTTTTTGGCAGACATTATATTGAGTATGAAGATAAATATCAGGTGAACACCAATATATCCTCCCACTTTGTTGCCTCGCTGCTTGACATTCAGGCTCTAAAAGCCATGATACTTCGCTTGATGCTTCAGATTTTCCCGAAGAGGTACCTCAGAGGCCTTGGTGAAGCAATAACCAATGCAATGTATGGTTTGGGCCTTCCGATAGTGAGTGACCTACGAAAGCATATTAAAGAGGATGTGGTGGAACCATGGGTACCATTTTTGAGCAGGTTATGACTCCATTCGCTTGATAAACACCGTCAGAGATCCACTCGTGCATGCCACTTCCTATTGCGCTGCTACAATGTATTGTTGTTCTATTACGTGGACTGGTACACTGACTTCACGAACCTTATGTTCCCTCCACTGCTTTTTTTGGGTGTTGATGCTTCTATTCTGGATCCTGCTACTACTACTGATAACCTTCCTGCTACCCTTGAAAATGTTGCAATTGACAAAGGCAATGCTTACGTGGATGGCGACAATGTCCATGCTCTAGCTACTTGAAGATTAAAACATATTTTTCTCTTTTGTATATATATATCTAAAAGAGGGTTAGCATATAAATATATATAAGGAAGCCTCATATAATGTCATATTTTGAGTGCATGGCCCCATAGCCACTTTGTCAATATTTCTTATCAAACTATATATATAAGGAATATACTTTCTATCTTCAAACCATTGTCTCCATTCTTGTGCTCTCCACAACTTTTATGGAATTCTCCGCATTTGAACTTTCATTTCTACAATATGAGTGATAATGTCCTTTTTCTGTAAAAATGGGTCTCATGAATTTTTCTACTTTTCGTAACTATGAAAATATTGAAAAAGAATTGGCCGACAAAACATAAAAGGGAAAATAATTACATTAATCACATATCTATATTTGCATGAAGTAGATCTGAAGCTTAATTTAATAATTTCAGGTCAATTCCATTAACCGGAATTCCCAATTCTTGTTGTTCCATGTTTTCCAATTTGAATGCATTATTTTATTTGCATTGAATTTTTTTGAAAGGGTCTTCCCATAGTCTTTCGAATTCTCCATGTTGGCCAGGCTTCACAGCTCTTTCATTGAATTTTAGTACTAGGTCTCCGCGTTTTAGACCTCGGTCTGAAGCTTTCTTGTCAAACCATCTCTTAAGCACCTGCTAGCGATTAGTCATGGCTATTAGGGCTTTTCCCCTTTTTTCTTGTACCTCCAACAATTCAGCCAACCAAACTTCCATAGCTTCATTTTCTTCAATCTTTAGAGACTTGAGTAGCTGTAGTGTAGGTATCTCTATAGATATTGGTAATAGCATCTCCTTCCCATATAATAGCTCATAGGGTGAAGTCTTCAGGGCTTGCTTAGGATTTATGCGGTCTTCCCACAATGTCATTTGGAGATTTTTATGCCATTATCTCTCATGATCAGAACCGGTCATTTTGATGAGTCAAACCAGATTTTTGTTTGTTGACTCTGCCAGGTTGTTTCCCTACGGGTAGTAGTTTGAGGATGTTTTCAAAAATATGCCATGTTATAATGCGAACTCACTTACCTTGGAGCCTAGGAAATATTTTGTGTTTTCTTATCTATGATAGTCTTTGGTGTGCCGAATCTTGTTACCAACCCTTCAATAAAATCTATAATTTATGCTTATGTCGCATTCTTGAGGGGTAGGGCTTCGGTCCATCTTGCGAAGTAGTCGATGGCTATTAGGATCCACTTGTGACTGACACTAGAGGCAAGATTGATCATCTCAATGAAATCTAGTCCCCATTGTGTGAACAATTCATTCGCTACTATCGGATTGAGAGGCATGATGAAATTATTTCTTCTTCTTGCGTAGAATTGACAATCTTTGCAGGCTTTTACCATTTGATAGGAGTCATTGAACAATGTAGGCTAGAAGTACCTAGCACACAAAATTTTGATGGCATTGGTCTTTGCATAGAAATTTCCACCTTCTAGGCTATTGTGGAAGGAGTTGAGTATCTTCTTTTCTTGCTCCGTGGTGACACATCGCAACAAGACACCGTTGAAATTTATTTTGAAAAGGATTCCTTCAATGAGTGAGTACCCACTATTTTGCAGCCAGTAGAATCTCCTTTGAGACAAAAGTCCCAATGGATACTTGTGAATATGCATATATCTTACCCTGTCCATCAACCAAAAACCTTCAGGTTCAAACTGATTTGTTAGTACTATTTCTGCTTGTTCTTCCTCAATTTCGATCTCTTCGTCATGTACCAAATACTCGCACAACCCTCTTCCTTTGACAATCTTCATAGGCCTAACTTCAATGTCATATTCTAGGATCTTACTGATCCAGTTGGCCCTTTTGTTAGTGATTTCTCATTCCATGATGTACTCCTATACACTGAAATGTGTGACGTAAACAATTACTTTAGTGCAAGCTATAAGGTTTCAGAACTTCTTGAGTCCCTTTACAATTGTGAAAGCTTGTCTTTCAACGAAGTTATAGTTCGTCTCATATTCCTTCAAATTTTGGGAATGGAATGCTATAGGGTGTTCTCCCTTTCCATCATCATCTTTCTGAATCAAAACAGTGGAAATGCTTGTCCTACTGCTAAAAACATACATTATGAAGTCCTTTGACAAGTTGGGATTCAGCAACACAAGAGCCGAAGAAATAACATATTTCACTTTCTCGAAGGCTTCCTTCGCTTCTTTTGTCCATTTGAATAATTGGTCCTTTTTTAGCATCAAGGTGATCGATCTAATTGTTCCTACAAAATCAAAGATAAACTTACTTACAAAGTCAACCTTCCCAAAAAAATATTGTTCACCTTTCTTGTTGATCGGAAGAGGAAGTTATCTGATTTCTTTTACTCTTTCAGAATCAATAGCAATTCCATCTTAGGATACTACATGCCCCAACAATTTTCCTTGCGGTACTCTGAAAACATATTTTTTCAGGTTGAGGGACACCCCGAACTCCTAGAATTTCATTAAAACCTTTTCTAGATGATCAAAATGGTCATCTTTATATTTTAAAAATACAGTCAGATCATCTAAGTAGATGAGGATGATTTTTTTGATTAGTTCACTAAAAGCGATAGCCATTGCTCGTTGGAAGGTAGCCCCCATTTTTTATAGGATGAAAGGAATTTTGGCCTATGCAAATATTCCCCACTTGGTGGTGAATGTGATCTTGTGTTTATCTTCTTTTTTAACCCAAAATCTGGTTGTACCCTGAGAAACCATCCAATAGAGAAAACATCTTTGAACCTGCTATAGTTTGCAAGATTGATTCCATGGAAGGCAATGGGTAATGATCTTTTAGTGACACCGAGTTTAGGTCACAGAATTCAAAAAAGAGATGAATGTCTTTATTTTTCTTTCAGACTGGAACAAGATTATCTATCCATGTACTGTGCTTGATTGGGAAGACAATCTTGGGCTAGATCAACTTTTCTAGCTCTTGTGCCATTAAGGCTTCAATCTTTGGATTATTAGGCCTCTACTTTTGTCAAATAGGATTAACACCTTTTGTTAGTTCAATGGTATGTTGTATGACGTGGGGATCATATCCCCTGAGGTCACCATAAGACCAGGCCACTACTCCTTCGTATTTTCTACCGAATTGTATCAGCCTATCTTTATCATTTTGTGAGACTTCTTTCCAGACTTTAAGTTTTCTTCCATTCCTAACCTCAAGGTCGGTGTAATCCACCTAGTCTACTACAAATTTATCTCTATTATTCCTTGTGTCATCCCAGTCAAACATATTTTTAAGGGTGACCAACCCCTTCAGAAGCTTATTTGATTTCAACTAGATGATTTGTCCTTCGTATGCTTCTTCAATTTTCGGTTGAAACTGATTGATGAAATCTCCCAACTATTGAATGAACGAGGCGATGTGTTCATCTCTTTCGAACACTTGTCAGCTCTTATCATTATTAGGAATGGAGGGTCGAACGATCATTCGCATAGATTGTACATTATTTATCAAGTTGGAGACAGGATCAAATTGGGATCCTATCATTGCCATGTGATCCACATCTGAATTTTTCTCTCTTGGCACAACATGGATGTTAAAAGCTTCAGAACCTTCGATGAGGTCCCATACCCTGTGCTTGTAAGACCAAATACAAAAAAAAATTGCAGTAGAGATGTTTCTAACTTGGTTGATTAGAAGTTTGAAATCTCCAAATACTAATAATTGTTTGATACCCGTGCATTCAACGAGACTTAGTCCTTGCATGAGACCCTCATACTCGGCTTCATTGTTTGAGCAAGAAAATTGGAAGTAGAATTACCTAAAGATCTTCTCACTGGATAGAGACGTTAGGCATATCTCAACTCATGCGTCGACCTTGCATCTCGTACCATCAAAGTGCAATGTCTAGAGCTCTGAAGATTGTTTGGGAATGGAATCCTTCAATATCCTTGAGAACTCTTGATCCTCATCATAGATGACATAGGTGCCCAAAATGGTAGCATGATAATTGTTGTATGGATTGGTGCCTGCATCCTCAGTCAAGAAGATTTCTTCTCAATCGGCTCTGTCTTCAGTTGTCTAGTCATGCACCAAAAATTCACTGCCACTCGATTTTTCTTTGGTAACAGAGGGATCAGTGCCTTCAAATTTGATCATAGCTTCGTCAGCTACATGTTCTGAATGCAAGGATTCTGATATTATCCTCATCTTAGAACCGTGCTTGGTCTTGAAAATTAGGTGATACCAATCCAAATAAAGGTATCTGCCTATCTTCGTTGTAAACTCCCCTAATAGGCAGAGGCTGAACATGGGAGGAATGCCAATGATCATGTTGTCTTGTAGTATTGTCTTGCTAGGACAAGAAAACAAGGTTAAAGGGAGGTTTTTAATAAGGCCCATAGTTTTGACCTTGTTCCCATCCAACTGCATAACTCCTCTTTAAAGGCTCGTAGTTGAGCCCTAAAGCTTCAGCTATTTTCTTGGGCATGACTGTGGTGCTAGCACCAAAGTCAATCATGGAATTATGCAGCAGTTTCTTCCCTATAATGAGGGTCAAGAAGAAAGGCTTAGGTTTTGGCTTCTCTCCTTTAGCCTCGGCCAGAGACTCCTTCATAGTATTAAAGCAAGAACTTTGGTTGGAGGTGTTGTGTCCATTGCGATTTTGGGAGTTTGTCCTATTGATAGTTCAACCATATCTTTTTTCAGGGCCTTCTATAGTAATGACTTATGTTCTGGAATGGCTAAAATATCCCAAATGGATATGTTAGTAGAAGATTTTTTCAGTTGTTTCTCCACATTGAAGGGTGGAAAATTTGGAGGTTTCTACTCCTTGGGTTTGGTGATGATAATTTCTTTGCGCAGCTGCGGTTGTGGAGTGATTGTAGAAGGGCTAGGGGGCTAGTCCAAGATGTTTCCAGGCTACAAAGTGATTGTTTCACTTGTGAATCTCCTCTTTGATTGAGTTTTGTAGTCAGACTGCACTTGCGGGGTCACCAATGTAGATGCTTCATAAGTGAACACTATCTCTTCTCATTCTATGAATGAGAGGAGAGCATGGTCAGGAGCCATGTCATTTTCTTACTCTGAGGGCATTCCCTATGTATGTGTAGTGAGAACCACATTCTTCATTTGGTGAGAGTCGTATGTATATCCTAAATTTTTCGCCACTCCTTGGTTGTGTTCCTCCATAAATTTCTGTTGTAAATTTCCACACGGACAATCTTGAGGCATATGAGTGTCATCGCAGGGATAAAACCAAGGATTGAAGTCTTTGGTGAGATTGATTTGTCCTATGGTCAGCTCTCTACTTGTACTAGTTTGAGCGGCTCCCAATGGAGTTGGTATTTGCACCATTTGGTTATTTTTCTAGGTCAGGGGATTTGCATGTGTGACTCTGTGGTATTGGTTATGTTGGTAGGAGGGCTTTCCACCCTAATAGCTTTAGTAGGATGGTCTTGGAGGGGCAGCCTGGTTATGCTTGATAGTGGTTACTTTGTTTGTCAAGTTCCATAACATCTCCATTATGTTTCTCATTTTGTCCTTTGAAGCATTGGATATAGAAGAAACATTTTGTGGCACACTTGGATATGTATACATAGATGGAGGAGATGCGGGTGTGCTAGTAGATGGCATCTCTTGAGTAGAAATTGATATTTCGAGGAATATCAGTATAATGGGTCGATGTGGCAACTTCCCAACATCAATCAGGTTGCTCTCCACCTTTACTGCTATGTTGTATGTATCTGGTAATATAATTCCATCGAGTAATTGGATCATCACGAAGATGTCAGCGTTGATGGATTTTAGGTAGAACATAAATGCTAACTCAGTTGGTGGACAGATAGCATTCTAGATTCTCTGCCAGGTTGTATGGAATCGACTGTTGAAATCACTCATGGCTTCAGATGGAGCTCGCTTGATAGTTGATAGATAGTGATATAGCGAAGACTTGTCTCCGTCATTAGAAAATCTCTCATAAAATGGATCCTCGAGCTTGTCCCAAGTACTGATAGTATTAGCTAGTAGACTGTGATACCAATCTAGTGCAAGAAGCAACAAGCAATCTCAATGCTATATTCTGATATGTGACTCCATGCACTAGACAGACGTCTGCAACATCTTGAAGATGTTTGGATGGTGTTCTTGAACTATCTCCAGTGATTTTTGGAATAGCTTTAAGAGAAGAGACCGGGATACGGGCCCATATGATAGGTGCAAGTGGGGCGACAAGGGGAATTATGACGTCCTAGGCCACATAATTTTGGTTTGTGATCAACATTATGGCTGGGATTCGAAAACTCTACTCAGGTGAGTTCGAGTATGACTGTGACTAGTGGAGGCACAATCAAGTCAAGATTTTTTGTGGTTCATGACCTAGTAACAGGTTGATGACTTGTACACCCTTTTGATTTGGTATATCTAAGAAAGTGTCCCACCAGGTGTGCCATGCAAAAAGAAATTGTTGATGCCAAAAATTTGCAAGGTAACAACCTATTGTGGGAAACTCAGTTAAAGGGGGGACCTATTGCGCTAAACTGAGTGACCTCCATATTTTAAATTAGTTGGCTATTATATAATTGGGGTTTTGAATGGGAAAAGAAAGCAGGTATAAAAAAAAAGTATCTAACCAGGGTGATGCACCGAGACTTAGATGTAAAGCATGATAGATCTATCGTGTAGATGCGATCTAAGGGCCCGTTCAACAATCTACTATGTCAAGAATAAAAGGAAACTAAGATAAAATCTAAACGATTCACTTTAATGACATAAAATAATATTCATGCACATTTATTGAAAAGAGCATTCGAAGACTTGATCTAAACCAGAAAATTTGCATTCAAATTATATAATTTCTGCAAATGAAGCATTTAGCACCACGACACAATAAAACTTTATCAAAATCTTCAAGAAAATAGAAAGGCTGAAAAATGGCAAAGTCTGCAAGTCTTTACAATAATATAAAAGTGGTAAAGGCTTGGTTCTTCTACCAATATTTTCTTCTGAAAAATTTGAACGCTTGCTTCGATGGAAGAAGCAATATTTATAATGAAACCCAGCTCGGTGAGCCAATAACAAAAAATATCCTCCGATCATGAGCAATGATTTCCCCTTTTTCATTGCAATCGAAAATATTCAAGCCATGAATGAGGATACCCTAGAGCTAGATGCATCCCCTGTGAATGATGGAAGTGGTCCCGATAGACCAAAGCACTGACACATGCAATTCAATCATGGTGGCAATTACAAAATAGGGCAACTCGTGATAGGTTGTCGCCTGCTTAGTTTCCCTTTGTGAGGAAGTCTTTAGAAGATCACGTGGAAAACGGTTGAGGCCGATGCTTGTTCATCCCCTTAAGCAATGAAAAACCTATGATGTGAAGACATGTGGAGATCTTTGAACATACTACACTGAAGGTGGGGTCCACCAATGTGCACGAAGATATGCTACGTGGCAGCCGATCGGGGCCTGAAAGGAGAGTGATGCAAAGGGGCACAAAAGATTGTGAATTGCTGACACATGGAAGCACAACGCAAGATTTTAAAAAGTGAGAGGAGGAAACCTTGCGAGGAGAGCTAGGTTGAAAAGTGGAGGCATTCACAATGAGACTTTGCGAAAGAAGCCTGATGTTGCTTTTTCTTTAGAGGAGGGTGTGGCTGGTACTTAGGCAAAATAGAATTACTCGAAGGGAGCATTGGAATTTTGTATTCACATATAACAAATAGGTTTATTAGCTACACATATACAAATGAAGAATATTTAACACCTGTTCCTTCTTGAAAGTATAAAGACATTCTTCATAGTTATATCAATAAAAGAAGTGAAGCATTCCCAATGATCTTTGTGATAAAAAAATTTCACAGTTTTTAGCAATGATTTCTATGATAAATTTCAACAACGATCTTTACGACCAAAACCTTCAACGATCTCTACAATCAATTTCATCAATGATATTTGCAATCAAATTCTTCACAAATTTAGCAATGATCTTTGTGAACAATGCTACAAACAATAGTAGAATTTGTCAAATAAATGACTATGTGACTAAAAATTTTAGTCACATGACTAAAAATGACTAAATTCTACTAATTTTTTGCAATTCACAAGTATAAATGACTAATTTGGTCATCGGGTAAAACCACAACTAAATAATTGGCCAAACAAATAAAAATGACTATTACTCCTCTTATTTTTTTTTCTTTCGAATTTGATCATAATCCATAGAGCTGAAACCACCCTCATTGGACCCCTACCTAAGCGGGCCATTTGGTTGCCCAAGTTGCTTGGTGCACCAAAAATACCTATTGCGTGGAAGGCATTGCCTCTCCGTGCAGTCTTAAGACCTTCACATATTTTATAATAAATTTAACATTTACATTCTTTAACTTTTATTACTCATTATGTTAATGAATCATTAATATTTTTAACTATGATTTAAAGCCAGTTTGATTTTCCTGTTGTGTTAGCATGCCAAATGTATCAAAGAGCAATTGTGGTCAATTTCACTAATAAAATATGATTTAAACAACCCAATTGCATTTTGAGGGCTATCTTGCAGACACTTCAATTTCAAAAGGTCAAGTAGTTATTTCTAGAAGCAACTATATTCAATTTACATGGATTGTAGAAACGTAGTGGTCGAGTCTACTGAAAATGAAGATTTTTACCTTAAAAAAATATATTTTGCCCTAAAAATGAAGATTGATTCACTTCTATCTTCACTTGCTGATATAATCGGCCATCTTAATAATGCAAAATAGAAATAACAATGATTTTTTTTGGTATGTTAAAATTTTCTCTTTCAGGCTTTATATTGTTAATTATTTTAAAAAAATAGAATTATTTTATAATTTATGAAATCAATTATGTGTTGATCATTTTTTATAGATGTTATCTTTTTATACAAGTTTGAACTCTAGTAATTTTAGGAGCACATCATGCTTATCTTAATTTTCACAACTTATATTAAAATGACAATGTAGATAGATGAATTTTTTTCTCCTAATGAAGATTAATTTTCACATGCCTTCCGCACAATAGTTTTTTTTGGTGCATTTTAGCAATAGGTATTTTTGGTGCCTTGGTCGTGTATGCATTTGGAGGGAATTTTAGGCAGTTGATTTTTTGCGTAAAACATTGTGATTGCACGTTGGAGGGAAGTTTGGAAGTTTAATCAACAATTTGATGTTTCAGCTCCCGCATTTTAAAGTTTTCCCTTGGTTTGCAGAGCAGAAAATCGGCTTAAGGAAGACTCCATCAATATTAAAGATCATGAGAGGCGTGGCAGGAAGCTAGCAAAGGATGTGAAAGCTGGCTTATGCCTAACAGTTTCATTTTCTTAAAGGTTCTAAGTAGACATAGGGGGAAGGGAGGAATATATCTGGGGTTTTAATGTGTTATAAAAGTTTTTTTCTCGGGCAAAAAATATTGGGGAAAAAACTTTCTGCAGCCAGTGACTCTCAATTCCCTCAACATTGTGAAGACTTGGTTACTCAGCTGAGTCAAGGACAAACATCATCACCTCTTACTAGTGTGCAACAATGTGACCTTCTTACGAAAGAGGAGGTTTGGATTTTTGGTTATAAATCCATATTTGATGATGATTATGTGTTTAACATTCTTTAGATAAAATAGTCTTTAGAATATGCTTAATTTGTTCCAAGCCTTATGGAAAATGATGTAAAGCATAAGTTTTACAATCATATAGAATATCTAGAGTGATTAGAGTGTTGAAAATGAATTTATTTATTATTTCTTTTCAGTCTTGCAAATGTGCATTTCTACATGCATTTAGAATATAATAAGATTTCCAGCCATAAAGGGTTTATTTATTCATGTTGTAGCTCCAATCTCATAGTAGTTGATATTGCAAGGTTGGATTTCATCAAGAGTATACCTGTCATAAAAAAATTGAAGGATAAAGATCTTCTTATACATTAAATTATTACTCTCTGGGCTTTGTCAACACTATTGAAAGTTCATAATTCTTTTACAAAATTACTGAAGAATATTAAACTGACTATGCAGATCTTCTAAAGTTTTTCTGCAAGAATAATAGTGTTACCAGCATACATATATATCTTAAAGATGACAATAAGTTCAACCATGTTAATACTTATATTTATATGTCATTCTTGTCTTACCTGGACGTTGCATTTATACCCAAATCATTGTTACATTTATTTGATAAAATCCTTTTGTAAAGCTTAATTACAGCTTTGCACAGTAGAAAGGGAATAATTCTTTTTCTTTATCTATTTCACATATTGGCCCTTGGAATAGTTCCAAAGGCTTATTTTAAGTTAGCAAATAAATTAGAAATAACATTTTTATGCCTAAGGTGAGCTTGCCATCTAGCCATCTTACTATTCTCAACCCAATGGCCAAATCTTCAAGTATCAAATGTATACTTTCTCCAAAAGGGAGATAATCATAATGGTTGTGTCATAACTGTACACTTTGATCTTTGGATTTGAAGCAAGGACAATTACCTGGTCCATTATTTTGGAGATTCCATGTTGGATAGATTGTCTAAAAATAAAATGAGCTATGTTGAGATACATCATGTTGCATTATTATGCCAATGATGGTCAAACTTAGAGGTTAGAATTTGATGGTTAATGGCTGCCCTGGCGTGTTAAATTTATTCGGAGATTGGAATTTTCTACTTCAATGAGTAATATATATACTTTGCCTTATTCCTCACAAGAGAAGGCACAACCTAGAACCTTTGTTATGATGACATCTTGCCTCATCCTAATGTTACTTGTTGGATATCTTAATCGTAGAAATTGCTAGAACTTAAAATAGTTGCTGCCTAGTACAAGTCCTTCATATGAAAGGAAGTATTTATTGATTTAATGGTGAAAGTTATCAATCCAATTTTGAATAGAATTTACATGCCTTTAAGATTGAATAAGGAATTTCAAACTATAATTCATTAAAACTAAGAGAATCTAATGAGAACATCTTTAAGAAGATAATTATCAACATACTATAAAACTGTCATATGATCAAACTGTTGTTCTAATAAGAACTAGTGAGATAAATTACAAATAAAACTGCTCTTTAATAGTTGTGACTCTCGGAAAAACATTTCTGGGTTTTATTCCTTGTTTTGCCACCTTTCCGGAACATATTAAAGTTTTTAATTCTGCCAAGGGACATAAAAGATATGACTGTTTAAATGTGGTCTTTTCTAGTTATAATCAGCAGATTGAAATCAAGAAGTGATTTTATGATGAAAATAAGAAATTCAATGGGTATTATCATTAAATGGAAATGCATTAGTTTGTGATGGAGTCAACTATTGAATGATATCAGTCCTTCTGCCAATTTCTAGAAAGGGTTCTAGATTTGAGGGATTAGCAATTGAGGAGGTAAGACATTCCATCTCCTATATTAGTTAGAGTGAGCAGATCTAGGGAAATATGATTAGATTATAGAATTGTTTCCTTGGGGAACTACTTGATAATGTTATTGTTTGAGAATATATTATTGAACTAATGCCATTATGGACTTTGTCTTTTGGGTATTGTTTTATTCTTCTTATAGAGTGTCAAGATATTATAGTGAGATGATCGAGACATTCTATGCCATAAACATTAATTGTCTTTGGTTACTTTAATAAGTGTATTGTTTGGGTTGACTTACATTATCTTTCATATAAATGTGTTCAATGGATGAGTGCATTAAATGTGAATTGCATTAGCATATAGCTATGCTTCCTTGACAATGATTCACATAAGGAGCGAGATTCCATCATGCATGTTGGCCACATACTGCTAGATCCTTTATGATGGGTCGGGCTTCTCTAATGGAGTTTCATGGGGAAGCTAATGCTTCGTGGTAGGGTGGATATCTCTTTGATGACGCTCTCTCTCTTTTTCTTCAAGTTACAGAAAGAAAGTGGTAGAGGTTTTGTAATGCAGATGATGATATATTGTTATCATGTGTCTTATTGATTGAGATGAGTAAAAGACTCTTAATTGCTTATCATTTCCGTTTACAATATAAAAGCTTGAATTAGTTATGAAAGAGCATGGCTTCTATAAATGGATTATTGTGTATGTCATCAATCTGGTTTCAAGGCATGTGTACCTGATTCTATGTTATATAATGATTCAGTTTTATAGTCATATCAACTATTGTAAATGGATTATGTTAATGGTAATGAATATAGAATCATTTCATATGTAAGAAAAATTTAAGCCAATGCTTGAAATCCTTAGATTAGATCTACATTATCTTCATATTATCCACTAGTTTCCACACTTTATTAAGGATTAATTGGGTAGTTGTTACACTTGGGACCTCCTTTTTTGCTGCTATTGCCTTTATATGACTTTGTCATCTCTGTTGTAGCATTGATTGTTCTTGGCTTCCCTGGCTCTCATTCTATCTCTCATTGCTCTGCATGACTATTTCTAACACATTTTCCCCACTCAATCATTGTGATGGAATTCCCATGCATGAAATACTTTCAATTAGACTACAATACTTATAGATCTATTCCATGTGTCTTTAACATTTGAAAACTCAGAGTGATTGTCTTAGCATCAAACCATTCATGACCAAACTTTCACTATCCAAGTTGAGACTTTAGATCATGTAATACTTGACAATGAATCTTAGACAACTTAAATAATGAATGAAGTCTAATCTTAGACAACCTTAATTGGGGTTTTGAAGTCTAATCTTAATAACTATTTTAGTATTTCTTTTAAATGCTATCTATCCAGTGGTTTACATAACTTGTCTATATTTATAAGTCAAACAACTTGTAAAATGTATAATTGCTGGCATGGGAATGGAATTGGATTGTTGTTGACGTTTGTTATTCTCATGGATAGGTATTGAAGCACTTGCATGGGCAATAAAGCTTGTTTGGAGAGGACCTGGAGACTTTTCAAAGGCAGGAAAGTAATTTGGAGTTTTTTGCAATGAATTTGAAGTCAGCAAGGCCCTCTGCAGTAAATTCAAAGGTAATTTGAAACCCTCATTGCCGAAAGTAATCTGATAGGAAACACATGCATATTCCATTCTCAGCAGGTAAACTTCAAATGAATGTAAGATCTCAGAACAATGACTCATTATATGTTGGAGTACGTGAGACACTGAGAGGGGAGGTGAATCAATGTCTAAAAAAATTAATTCAATTTGATGACATTTTAAAAAAAAAACCTTTTTAAACCCTTTGAGAACAATATGAATTATGTTTCAAGAGCTAACATGTGTACCAATCTGAATTGTTGATTTTTAATCACATAAATGTAAGTGCAAAAATGTATAACTATAAAATAGTAAGATCACAAATGAAACCAAATAAAGAACCATAACATAGTGAATTTCCTAAGTGGAAAACCCTCTTGGGGTAGAAAAACCACTCGTAAAATAGCCTCACTAGCTTATTGAACCTCACTGGTTACAGAATGCCTCACTAGCAACATAAGCCTCACTAGCAAAGTGTCTCACTGACAAGAATGTGCCTCACTGGTAATAAAGAATATGCCTCACTGGAAAAAACGGCCTCACTGACCAAAGAACCTCATTGGTTACAAGAATGCCTCACTGGAAAAAAAAGCAATGCCTCACTAGCAATGATCATTCTGTCTCACTGACTTGATCATTAAAGATCATTATGATGACATGTATGATATATCTTCATCACAATCCTGATTTCTACAACCTTCTCCTGCTAATGCACTCTTCTAGACTTCTCAAAGGGGTTAAAAGATTAAACACTAATCTACTCCCCCTTACCTCATGTTACCTTTTATGCACTTTGGGATATTCCTTGTGCAATATGCACAAGTTTAGAATCCTTCTTATCATGATTTTGTTTTCTTCTCTAGATTTTCATAGGCTCCTTCTTTTGCTTGCTCGAAGTGCTTACCACTTCGTTATATCTAACTGACCTTACATGATTACTCTAGCAATACTATGATTTATGTCCAACATTGTTGCATTTATAACATATGATATTGCTAGAAGAATAATAATGTCTGTTTCTTGAATTTTTATAATCATATCTTCCATGCATCCAACAATTTCTTGCTAGATGGCCAATTTTATTACAGTTATAGAAAACATTGTTATAACCTTGATTTGACAAGCTATAAGAATTATCATTAGTCCATCCAAAAAAAATTCTTGTATGAAATATACAATCTCTTTCTCGATGACCATATTTATGACACGAATAACAATAACCATGAAATTGGGAATAATTATACCTTATTGAATGATTCTGCTTGATAGGTGGAGGCCATAGGAATTTATTTGTTCTTCTTTTTCTGACATCAGGAACTTTCTCTTTTGATTTCTTACTATCTTCACTTTTTGGAGCATGTTGTCCTTGACTATTATTCTTTTTACCATCTTGAGTAGATTCACTAGTTGATGCTTCTTTCTCTTCATTTGATCTTCTAAAGTAATCATATAGATCTATTTTCTGCTTAGGGGTTTTTCTGAACTTTGAGCTCTGTCCTATTTCATAACCTAAACTAAAGCAATCCTTGTGACTCTTTTGACTTCTCAACATGTTATTTAATACATCAGCACCTTTCTCAAATTTCTGAAACTTGAATTTTTCAAGATCTTTCCTCAAAGTGACTATTTCACTTTCAAGCTTTTGGCATTCACTAGTTTTGACTTCAAGATCAGATTTTGTAAAATAGACTATCCTTTTGGCTTCTTGTATTTCTATCTTTAGACTAATAATAAGTTTGTTAGATTCATCAACTTGACTCTTTAAGTTAACAAGCTGATTTCTTGCTTCTTCAAACTCTAAAGACACTTTTGCAAAATCTGAACATACCTTATCTTTGGAATCTTTTTCTTATTGAAGTTGGTCTTTTAATTTCTGATTTTCTTTTCTGAGTTGCTTGATTATATGAAGAGCACTCAAGAGTTCACCTTCTAAATCAAATTCACACTCACTTTCATTGACAAAGAGATTTCCTTCTATATCTGATTCGTTCATGTCCACCACAAATTCATCAAATTCTATATTAGACATCTTTTCTTCTACAAGCATTTCTACTTTTGCAGGCTGTGATTTTTCTTAATTCTAGATCATCATTTCAGTTTACTCCTATAAAGTGTATAAACTACTATGTCATCATCTTAATTTTGAGGTAATGGAACTACCATCCAATGGGAGAAGAGTCTCATTTATTACAATATATATTGACTACATCATGTTGTAGGACACTTGAAGTTTTACTTAATTCTATGCCTCCACATTTTATATACATGTCTACTAGGGTAGTTGCAACTTGCAACTATAACATCTGACAAAAATCCCCCTTCCTCTATGCTTTGGTAGATATCAATACATTGTTCCAAAGATTCCATTTTGGTGGAGGCAGGGAGGATGCTGGTAATGGTTGTTGAGACTAGATTTGCACCTGCTAATTGCATTTGATTGAAAGTTTCTAAAGCCTTTTCAAAAAACTAATTTCACGTGCCTTGTATATGATTCAACATTTCACATTTTTTTCTACCAAAGCATTTCCAACTATAATATCTGAAAAAAATCTCCCTTCCTTTATGTTTTTATGTTTCTCATGGATTTGCACCCTGATTACCCTGTTCCAAAGGTTCCCATTACTTGGCACAGGCAAGGGAATTCTGGACAAAGGTCTGGAATCTTATGGCTTTGCACCATTGCTGATTACATTTTGCTTGAAAGTGTCTGAAGCCTCTATCAACAAATCCATTTTGTGCATATCCTTCAATCATTACATTCCATGAGACAACATTCCTTGAGCCGTTATGTGAAACAGTTCACTTGCCCCTGTCTACTTCCGAAATTTTGCATAAATGTCTACCATGGCAGTTGCAACTATAGTAGATATTCATACCTGTTCCAAAAGCTCCCATTTTGGTACAGCCAGGGAGGATGCTCACAAAAGTAGTGGAATTTGACTTTACATCTGCCATTTTCATTTGCTTGAAAGTTTTTAAAGCCTTTTAAAAAAATATATATTGTGCATATCTTGCAATCATGCCATTCCATGAAACCACATTTCTTTGATGCATTATGTCAAGCAGGTCACGTTCCTTGTCTATGCTTCCACATTTTTTCAGCATGTTTATTGTCTACCAAAGCATTTCCCACTATAAAATCTGACAAGAATCCCTCTTGTATTATGCTTTCATGGATGTCCATACCCTATTCCAAAACTTCCATTTTAGCACAAGCAGGGAGAATTTGGCTTTACATCTCTCAATTGCATTTTCTTGAAAGTTTCTAAGCCTTATCAACAAATCCATTTTGTGCATATCCTACAATCATTGCATTCCAAGGGATTACATCTCTCGAGGCATTCTGTCAAACAATTTATGTGCTTGTCTACGGTACCATATTTTTCATACATGTCTACCAGGGCAGTTGCACCTATAAGTTTTGACATCGCTCTTCCTTCATGCATTGATGCATACTTTGTTCCAAAGTTCCCATTTTCACACAGACAGGGAGGATGCTGGCAAAATGTTTTGAGTCTGTCTTTACACCTGCCAATTGAATTTGCTTGAAAGTTTCTAGAGACTTTTCAACAAGTCCATTTTGTGCATATTTTGCAACCATTGCAGGCCATGATCACATCCCTTTAAGGCATTCTGTCAAACAGTTCGCATGCCTTGTCTATGCTTCCACATTTTGCATACACATCTACCGGGGTAGTTGTAATTACAACATTTGACAAAAAAATCTCTATCCTTTATGCTTTGATGGATGTCCATGTCTTGTTCCAAAGATCCCATTTCAGCACAGCTGCACAGGTAGGGAGGATGCTAGCAAAGGTTATGGAACTGGGATTTACACCTATCAATTCCATTCGCTTGGAAGTTACCAAAGTATTTTTAATAAATCCATTTTGTGCATATCCTGCAATCGTTGCAGTCCATGAGGACACATCTCTTTGAGGCATTCTGAAAAATAGTGCATGGGCCTTGTCCGTGCTTCCACATTCTGCAAACATTTTTGTCAGAGCATTTCTAACTACAATATCTGACAAAAATTCCTCTTCCATTATGCTTTGATAGATGTCCATGGCCTTTCCCAAAGATCCTATTTTGGCACAGGCAGGGAAAGTGGTGGCAAAGGTTGTTGAGTCTGGCTTTACACCTGTCAATTGCATTTGCTTGAATGTTTCTTAAGTCATTGTCAAATCCATTTTGTGTATATCCTGCTATCATTTTAGTCCAATAGAACACATTTCTTTAAGGCATTCAACAGATGTCAGGTTCAATGTTTTCCCCAATTTTATGATGCTTGATATTCATGGCCAGCAGTTTAAATACCAATTTTAATCTTCTTAAAAATTAACAATTTACATTAAGTGCAGCAAAAAAGAAATCATCAGTATATCATTGTGCAGCAAAAAGTAACCGTTAATATATTAGTGTTCACCATGTCAGTTGGCACTACATCATTTCAAATGTGGCAGTCAATGAATCCACTTTAAGGTGTCCCCTTTTTGTGGAAAATCACTTGCATAATTTAGATTTAAATTGCTCCTTACCATTTTTTGCATACGTACACACACAAAATTTCAATGATCGAATTTTCATTGAATAGAAAATGAGTAATTTTCCAACTGTCTATCGAAACACAACAAGGGGCATGCCTAGACATATATGGAACTAGTAGAATACCGTATTCAAATCTATGAGACAACTTTATATTACATTTTGCCAATGTGAAGATTTGAAACCAAGTAATCACAAATGATATGGGTATTATTGGAAAGTTTGAAGGTAAAAGACTCAAAGAGCACACATTCAAATAATGAATGGACATGTTTTTATTTCTGGAATCCATAAGCAGGATCACAATACTTTTCATTGTTGCACAAAAGGTTGACGAAGAATAAGCTTATAAGATCTGGTAATTTTGAACTAAAAATATGAGGCTTTTTCTAAAACATGAGGACATTTTTATAAATACCAGTGTTCCACGGGGACGCGTCCCCCCCAAAAAACCCCGCGTTTCCTAGAGGGGGACGTCTCGGAGACTTGGGGACTTGGGAGAGACGTCCTCCCACCAAGCCACCACTAGTGCCACCATCCCACCACCAGTGTCATTGTCTCCAAGATGCTGCTAGGACTTTGAGGACGTTGGGGTGTCCTCAAGACGTCTAGGGGACTCCTAGTTGTCTCCAAGATGTATAATTCTTATACTTATACATCTTTTTATAACTTTTTTTTCAAGTACTATATTTATTTCAGCACCCTACCGCCCCCTCGCCGCCGTCCCCCTGTCGTCCCCAAACTTAGGCCCCCCATCCCCACGTCTCGAAAACGCGTCCCCTGTCGTCCCCCCGTCCCCGTCCCCGTCCCCAAAACCTTGTGGAACACAGATAAATACCTTACTACTTGACGTGGTGTCCATTATAACTGAAGATTTGACTAGGGTTGGGAAACTAGAAGCACTTGTAAAATCATCCGGTTTGGGTGAACATGTTTTGGGTTCAATCCCAATATTTGACACTCCTCATCTATATTATACTTCAAAACACTCAAAATTTACATATAGTTGAGACAAATTGAATTAAGACAACTCAACACTATATAGAAATTGATTACATTCTTAAACAAAAAGCATTCAATTATTTTTTCTAAAGTACTTTGTACATTCTTTGCTCTTTCTTTTGTCTTGTTCATCTAAAGCCTTTGTACATTCTTTTCTCTTTCTTTTGTCTTGTTCATCTTTGGCTTTAGATACATTGAAAGTGATGGTGTTTTATTTTTCTTTGCCACATTTACAATCTCTCTTAGTTGAGGAACACCTAGAGTAACATTCTTGGCATTGGCACCAGCATAATGGAAAGTATCTAACATTATTTGAGTGGCGAGTTGACCAATGTATTGTGCTGCAACACATCCCATCATCTCCCTTGGGGAAAATAAAGATTGAAAGAAACAATTTTCATTCTCACCAACCCATTCAATGGTTCCTTTGTGAGGTGGCACTCCTTTAGTACACGTTTACTTGCAAATAAAAATGAAAAAGAGTGTTGCATTCTTTTGGGCCACAATACTCATGAGATCATCATCAGGAATGACCTTTAGGCTTTCTTGAAGCTTTTCAATTACCTCTACAATCTCTACATGATGCATATCTGATCATTTCCTTGGATCAGTTTTGAAAGTGTTCCAAGCATTCTAGATGAGCCTCTTTAGATTTAAATGCACAGACCATAGTCCCCATCAAATTTACTTGCAAACATCTAAGCAATTTCTTTTGGCAAGTTCCAAAGTAGACATTTAGAAAATAAAATTACTTTAAATGTTCCAAGAAATGGATGATTGGTGGATATGCCATTTTTTATGCAAAATATGAGGGGTAGAAATAATTAGGGGATATAAAAATGTAACATAAGAAGGATACGCACGGTGCTTGGATATAATATGGGTATTTTAATTATAATAGTGTATGCAAAGAGGGTATCAAAAACATAGTATTGAAGGTTAGAAATGAATTAGGGGTGTATTTTAGTACACTAAGAACATACGTGATATGTCATTGTTTCATTAAGTGAATCCCTTGGGCTTGGTCATTAAGTCAAAACATAAGAGGTACAAAGTTTGAACTTTTGTAAAACCTCCTTTGTGCCCACAAAGGGATTCTCATAAACTTAGGATGCATGTTGGCTAGGATGTAACTAAAATAACCTCACGTTCCTATTTATTTGTATAATGTAAATAAATATATTATTTAAATAAGATTAATGTTTTAAATAAAAGGATGAGTGGGATTAAAAACTGACTCTCAAAATAAGCAATGCTTGAATACAAAGAAATTAATTGAATAAAAAATCCAATCTTAAAATTTCAAGTATTGTAGCTTTACATATAGCTTACAATGTATTCAGTAAAGCATGATCTTTTCTACAGTGCTTAACTTGGGAGTGGGTTGTTGACACCACTGATTTCTTCATTTCCAAGCACTTGTCTCATTTCAATAACTTACTTTTAATATCTAGTAATCCTTTTGCACTCCAGCTTCATTGCATATTATGTTGTCAAGTTTAACCTACCCAGCTGTTTGAACCATGGAAATTGTATACAGTCTGGCACAATTTCCACGAGTCAAATAAACTCTTTGAATTGTCTATAAAAAATAGAAAGAAATATACATACGACACAATTTTAAATAGCTAAATGGTGGGGAGAATGGAAGTAAACCGTGAAACATAACATATTCTGAACCCAAACACATTCTTTCTTAATATGAACAATAGTTATTTAAAAATGAACGAAAAAGTCAAATTAAGTCAATAACCATGTTTTAAGTGCACAAAAACAACTGAAAAAAATTGAAGTGCCTCTAGACCAGATGAGCGATTGAATGGGTAATTTCCATGTGCAAAATCTTGTCTTATCTCTTCTCTACAAGAAACTTTCTCTTTTCTCCCCTGAAAGCCTAAGATCTGCATCCCTATCATCTTACTTCAAAATAGTAGCTGCATTTTTTCTCCCCAAAAATTTGTCATCCTTATTCTCATTTCTCTGAAACGACATCCTTGCACCCATAAGCTCTTTTTTCTTGAACAAAAGTGTCTGGTCCATACCAACCTCATTTTCTATTAGAAGAAATGCATTCACATTTCTTTTATTTTCTTTCCTTGAAGTGATGGGCTCTGCATCCCCATCCTCCTCATTGTCATCCACATCAGCCCCATTCACCTCACTTGAAATTTCAAAATCTGCGCTCCCATCGTTGTTCCTATTACTTTAAGTCCCAATTCTGCACCCACATTGGTCTTTATTTTGTTGCTTGAAACCCCAAATGAGGAGCTCCTATCCTCTACAAAAACCTTGCTTGAGCCTCATTTTTCTCCCTTGAAATCACAAACTTCACACATCAACCATTGACATCAATCTCAATTGAGGCCTTGTTGTTCTCTACCTTCTCCACATGGCTATCATCAATGTCTGGGCCATCATCAGCCTCTCCAATGAGGTTCACAAAGCTTTCCCTACCCTTGTCCTTTCCAGACCTCCCATTCTGAAAACAAAGCCCCTTGCCAATAAAACTCTTGTTTGGAAGTCCTCAAATATATTCATATAGTTCAAATGTTGACAAAGATTGTTTGAGTATGTTAGGCAATCTAGGCCAAAGTGTTTCTCATATATTTTTTTTTCTAAAATTGCATATTTGACATATATTATTATTGCAAGTTTGTAGACTGTAGAGTGCAATGGAGCAATCTCAAAAGGCTCACAGAGGTCACCAATCGGGACCTTCTATAAAGAAAAAGGAGAGAGCAGACAAGAAGAAACGTGGAATTTCTAATGACGAGCATAATCCCAAGGTTTGTTGCCTACGTATGATTGTATTTTGTAACTAAAATTTCTAGCCAAATAATCCTTAAATTCGTTTTTCAATTGAAAGTTTTAGATTGGTAAGCATTTGAGTACAACGTTGAACCTGATTGGATAGATATAGAAATTATTATTAGTGTTTCTGGGTTCATTTTTATCTAGCTGCTTCATACAGTTGCAATATCATTATCCTTTTAATGTTCAATTTTTGTGAAGGTGTTATGAGTTTAAATAATTTTTCTGTAACTATTGTAGCATAAAGAAATCCAAAATTAAAAAAACTGTAAGAAAACTGAAGTATGAGTAGGAATTGCAAACTAATGAAAACTTGAATTGCAGTTTGTGGAAATCAGAAATAGTTGAAAATTGTGAAAATTTAAAACCACTGTGAGGAAATGAAATCTAGAATACTAGGTAAGCCTAGATCTCAAAATAAAAAATCCAGAGTGATAACTGAAATAAAAAAATTGGGAAATTGTTGTAAAGTTTGAAGCGTGAAAACTGTTAAAAAGGTGCCAAAAATAAAAATATGGAATTACAGAACATGAAGTTTTTATGTTTCAAAATAGGAAAGAGAAGGGAACTGTAATGTTGTTAGAAAAATGATTTGATAGTGTATGGAAGAGGAGATAAGGTATAGATGTTGAATGAGGCCAAAAAGGTTATCAAGGACAATACTACTGCTGCCTTGGCTGAAACACAATTTCAGACATCTGCACAAAGAACTTTTGGGATATTGATTTCTTAGAAGATGTACATTGTATCACCCAGTCAGATGAAAAGAAAGTATAAGTGACAATTATAAAAGCTCCTATTGGGTTCAGAAAACTGGCTCCAATGAATTGTTCCAAAAACCAATATTGTACCAATAGCTAATACTGAAGCTGATTATTCGTTGACTGCACAATTACAACAGTATAAGCATGTAAGCACTTTGTTTGGCTAGTGAGGCATTACAAAGAATTTAGGAAAGCAGAATAAGTTGATTATATTTTCTTTTATATGTGAATTTTGGGTTTAACAGATCCCACTTGACAAGCCACAAATGACATGCCTCATTTCCATACTTTTAAACACATTGCCCACCAAGGACTCACTTGAAACACTCTTGAGTAACACAATGTTACAAGGCCTGAACTTGGTATCTATTTCCAAACAGCCAATAAACACATCATTGAACCATGCACCCATGAATTGAATAAGTTAGTAAAGTTAAACTCATGTGAATCAAACCATAGAATGATGTTCAAAATTGCATGTAATAAAATCGAGAAGAATATTACAGATTATGTGATTGATCTATTTATATTAAGCAACCACATGCCACATATATATCCAACAATAAAGAACTTATTTGGAAATAGATGTCATGATGATTGCTATTCAATGACAACTTCATGTACCCACAATTGACCGTTCTAATGGGGAACCGGCTCCCTATGTTATTATGGTACAGGGTCCTATTGTGACCAATTTCACACATCGCCCCATTGCAAATGGGGACCCCCTTCTTTTTGCTTTTTGGGTTTTTGCCTTGGCAACGCAACTGTTTATCACCGTTGTATTTACAATGAGGTTTTCTAGAAATCATTTGAGCCAAGTAGAGAATTCAAGCCCGTATCAGTGCCTAGATGTCATGGAAGTGCTCAGAAGGACCGGTAGACGAGAAATGCCATTGCTTTGAGTCATTTCTGGCACTTCCTATTTTTTAGGGATTCTGCTTTTTTGCTTTTTGCTTTTTTTATTTTTGGCATTTTTAGGCCATTCTGGAGTTCCTATTTTTTAGGGATGCTTTTTTGCATTTTTCTATTTTTAGAAAGTTTCTATTTCGAGGTCCCACTAATCATGAAGTCAACACGCCTCCAGAAATCATGAAAATCAAGGTAAAATGGCAAAAGTTTGGTGAAAATGGCTAAGTTTGATGAAGGGCGCCCATGAGGAAAGAATGGTAGACAAGACATGAAGTCCGCCCTACCTTTGGCATGCCAAAGGTAGGCACTGGCAAGCCAAGGCTGAAGTCCGCCATGGCATGAGAGACCTCCAAGTCCGCCCATGGCTTGAGGAAGCATGAAGTCCGCCCAAGGAAGGAAGAAGTGGATGGCAAGGGAAGAGGCCAAGTCCGCCCCAAAAATTCAATGGCAAGCAAGACAAGAAGTTCGCCCAAGCCAAGTAAGTGGCAAGCCAAGGCTAAAGTCCGCCCAAGGCAAAGCAAGACCAAAGTCCGCCCATGGCAAGGAAGAGCCCAAGTCCACCATAGAGAGGAAGGGAAAGATAAATGGAATGAATATGTGCCAAGTCCGCCCTTGGACAAGGCAAAGCTAAGATGCGCCATGGCAAGGAGAAGGGTGAAGTCCACCCTAGACAAATGAAGGATAAAATACGCTATTGGCTGGGAAAAATAAGAAATTCGCCCAGCTTTGGAAGATAAATTTTTCTAAGACATGGAAAAATAAAAAAATGCCTAGAGAGAGATGAGGTTAAGCAAGCACGAAAGTCACTCTTCAGCATGACGGAACGAAATTCTTTGACACAAAATGAAGAATTTCTGGCAGAGCATCATGGCAAGTCTACCCTTGCCTGTGGTAGGCCAACCCCAAAGTCCGCCCTTGGCAAGAAAATCTTGAAGTTCGCCCCCACCTTTCTAGCATGGTAAAAGTTTCTAAGGCATGGAAAAGGCGTGATTGGCAAGAAGACTCCAAAGTCCGCCCTCAAGCAAGATTGAAGATTTCTAAGGCATGAAGTGCCTAGACGAGAGATGTGAGATGGCTAAGAAGCTTCCAAGTCCGCCCACCCAAGAGGAAAATTGGAAAATCTACTGAGAAGTCCGCCCAACTTTGGAGGCAAGGAAAATTTCTAAGGCATTGGCAAAGTGCGCCAAGCATGAGAATGTCTAAGCATTCACCAAGTTCGCTTAGTGTGAAGATGGCAGGTCGAAGACAAAGTCTGCCCAAAAGGAAGTGCACATGGTCTAGCCAAAGATGAAGTCCGCCAGAGCATGTCTAGCCAACTTTGAAGTCTGCCATGCACTTATTCAAGCCAGCTTCAGAGTCCGCCTTGTCCAAGACACAGCCAAGTCCACCAAGGAGAAAGAAAAAGAATTGGCTTGCCAATGAGGAAGTCCGCTCAAGCATAATAGAAAATTGGTGTGACATGTGCCAAAGTCCGCCAAGGTTAGAAACAAACATGGTAAAATTTTCCAAGAGGAAGCAAAAAATGGCTAAGTGTGGAATTTTCCTACAATAAAAGGATCAAATTTTGACTAAGTGTTGGAAAGAAAACAGGAAAAATGAAGAGAAATAAAAAGGAAATGAATAAAATTCTTTCCCAAGGATGGAGTCTGCCCTACTTAGCACAAGCCAAACTCAGAATTGAAGACAAATCCATACGCAAAGTTCATTCAGGCATAAAGATGGCCAAAATCCTAGCTAAGTGTTGAATGGTCCACATGAAGGCATTATAGAATGAAATTGAATAGCCAAAATTTGGCTAAGTATGGGAAATAATTTACAGAGAAAGTTCCAATTTCCTCCATTTTGGCAGCACCGGATAGTTCTTCTCCAAATTCAAGGCCCTTGAAGGAATTTCAAAGCAATCAAGAAGGAAAAATTCAATAACTGCTCAAGAGGAGACTTCCAGACTTCAAATGCAAGTGAGAAAAGAAATCAAAATCCCAAAGGAAATCCAAGATCAAAGCCAGGAAGGAACAAACACAAAGGACAGAGTCATCGGCAAAGAAAGATATTCTAAGGCAAGTGCATGGAAAAAGAACAAGAAGACCAAGGAGGACATCCAACACACTGAGGTGGCACCTCGTCATCTTCCAACCAATCAAATTGTTCCAAGTCAACATGTCTAGGTTCAATGAACTTGACTTATCCATGGAGTTGATTTATATTTAGCAAGAAGGACAAGTGTCCCAAAATGTAATTTTCTCATTGGTCGAGAGGTAGTTAATTGTGACAAGCCCTAATTAGGGTTTTATTTTGTAATCTCGGTCGTTGATTCAAAATCAATCTTGGCCATTGAATTGTAATTGGGGAGCCTATAAATTGAGCTCGCCCCTCATTTGTAATTTGTGAAGTGAGTTGTATAAGATTGTTGCGACAAAACTATTTCCATTTATAAAAGCTCTTGTGCATGATTTGCTAAGAACCACTTTTATTTTCAAGTAGTGTGCAAGGTTTTCATATTTCTCCTTCAACACTTAGAGTAGAATTAAATTAGTATTTCATTTATATGTTTGTTAGTGAATGATAGATTTGATAGCAGTGGTGGATAAAATTTAGCTCATACTTTTGTTGAATGGATGATTTGCATTCGATGTGTAAAGTTAGCCTAAGCCATTAATTTGTGGATGCTTAACTTACGTTTGTTTTAAATCAATTCAAACATGAAAATTATTATCACTTCCATTGAAGATTGCACCCGCTTTGTGTAGTTGTCCGAAGGAGGCGAAACAAAGTGTGGTTACCCTATTTTATCTCGTCACTATCATCTCTTGAGTTCTTAGGAGTAGCTTAGACTTCTAAACCCTTGCCTTTTTGCATTTTTTTTGGAAATCTGAAATACCCATCAAAAGAGCTTTCAATGACAAAACTATCTAAGTCCTAAACTTGCAAGTAGATCTTAGCGTAAGTCCCCTTGTGATTACCAGCAAATCACAATGCCCACTAGCCTTATCCACATGTCATGACCTGACCAAAAGAAACATTGGAGTTATTGTATTATCTTCTAGGTATTTGAAATCACTTTTCAAGAGAGGATAGAGTGTCCCTTGGGCATTTTATTCTGTGTTCGGTGGCGTACTCAAAACACACACCAACAGGTCCTCCGTAGGTAAAAATGCAAGAGAGTATTAAAAAGAGCTTATAGTTATTATTGATGTGCCCCTAGCTTCATTTACTGACTTTCTAGTGTCCAACCTTTATTCTTAATATCTTGATAAACTGCAGTTATGTTTAGACTCTTTTGACTTCAGGTTGGGAAGTCTCTAGTGATAAAATCCCTTGTAAAGCATTACACCAAGTAGAATCTTTCAGATGTTCGTGCTCCAATCACAATTGTCTCAGGTGTGTGTTTAAACTAGTAGAATATTCAAAAGTGATTTTTTCATCTTCATAGATATATTTGGTTTTCTAAAATATTAAAAGATCATTTTTAATGCTAAAAGGACATTGTTAGGATGAACTTCTAAATGTGAAGTGGAGATATTCTTAGTCTTAAGAGGTTGTTTGTTTGTTGTATATAATGATTATTGGGCTTGCTTTTAGGCTTGGATTGAATTATATCAGCCATTACTTGCCTTTATTTTTTGAGCTTGTGTGCTCAGTTTTTTTGCTACTCAAAGTATAGATTGGTGGACACATAATGCTATTTTAATTTTATATGGATGCAGTCAATAGAACAACAGTGATGGTCTGGAACATACAAGTGGGATTATTTCTAAATGAAATATAATTGCATTCATGAGGTCATTACTCTAAAAGGTAGTAAACATCTACTTAATTGATGCAAGGGCTGGCTTAACTAAAGGAATTGACCAAATCATTCTAACACCCCTTCTATATGTACATAGGAAATGATCAATTCTTTTGGAGTTTGTGGTTTGTGAGGTCTTTGGAACTCATGATCAATCAATCACTAAAATGCACGAGCAGTGAGGGAATCCAACTAGTTTTAATTGTCATATTAATAGGAAAAAAGAAATGAATCCAAATAATAATAAAATGGAGGTTATTTTTGTATGTTCTAGTAGCACTTTTTGTTCAAATGTACCTAGTTCAAATTCTGATGAAGGGTTCCAATCCATTTTGCTTGTTCACAACAGGTGTGATTCTTAAAGGATGGCCAAGGGATGCAACTTCCTAGAAGATGAGGGCATTTACAACTCTTGTATGAATTGTATTGAGTATATGCCCTTGATTATGGCATCTAATCCGAAGGTTGTGCCCTTGAGTACAAATTCTAATTAAGGAGTGGATACTATTAAAAAGATATTGAAAAAATACCAAATTAAGATATACCAAGGAAATATCAACTCAGTGAATTGTTGTGTGATGCATGTGTTCTTGCATATTAATTAATAAATAAACATTGTAATAAACTTTAAATTAATAGCAATTAATTTAATTAATAGTAAAATAATATTGTGTCCTAACAAGTTTATATAAATTATACATATAATGAATTTTCGCAATAGCTATTTTCTCTCTTTGTTCTGGCATTTGTCTAAACCCTATATGTATGCACTCATGTAGCAGAGAGATAGGCATTATTTTGACTCTTGAGGATGACCAATATCAGAGACATAGGATCCTTGTAATCATTTAAAATCTCTTAGTTGGAATCTTAGTCCATTTTCACATGTTTCAATTTTTGGTAATTTCTTGGCATCCAAATTGAGTTTATAAAGGAAAATTTCCTTTAAATCTATAATATCTAAGTCTTTGTATGAATCTCATCTGTTGGCATGTTGAATGGTTTGTGTGGACTGGAGTGCATTATTTATTTAGAGCATTGGGCATAAGACTGCATGGTCAAAGCAAAGATGTTGATAAACTCTCTTTTATGGCCAAAAGAGATTCAGAGTTATGCATTTTCCTCTATTGCAAGTAAAAAGTGTATTGCTAGAAAATATGAATTATTCAATCATTAGTGTATGGGTTCACTTATAATCTATATTCTTCTAAAACCATCAAAAGTGTGACCAAAATTGATGTTTTAAATTTTTTATATTGAGAAACAAATATGAAAGCTAATCAATGCACCAGTTCTCGCACAATTATTATCATAAAGCACTTGATATGATAATAGAACATGAGGTGTCTTCGCTTTTGATTCTATGATTGTATATAGATGAAGGATGCTTTCTCTTAGAAGTTAGAGACATAGTGTACTTGCCATCCTGTTTGTTCCTATTTAGGCAATACTAACACTTGTTTCTGGATTGTGGTTCAGGTAAACAAAGGCGATTGCAATTTGTGGAGTGTCCCAATGATATGAATTATATGATTGATGCAACCAAATTCGTTGACCTTTTTTTGCTTCTTATAGATGGAATTTATGGTTTTGAAATGGTGAGTGCCACAAAGTGTGCATAGATATTTGTAGAAGGGTTTGACATATAATTTCATTGTTATATTCTCTTATAGCACCAATGCATTAACAGTTTAACTCTTCCCTGCAATGCATGTTTCAAATGTATTTTTTAAGGAACATATTGTTATGGTACTTATTATGTAATTTGTATTCAAATTTATTAGATATATTCTTCTTAATCATGTATTTGACTGTTGGTCTATACCTTGGATTGATAATTCATCATGCAGAACAAATTATGAGTTTTATTTTTTAAATTGTGGCCTATCTTGCTTTAAACAAAATTGTTGGATGCTTCATTTGCTTGACCATACACCTGTATCTATGTATCAGATATGAACATGGATGTAATCTGAATATGGATGGAATATTGTAGCTAGACATACCTAAATAGTAGCTCAAGTTTAGATCATATTGGTGCTTTTGGATAGGGTACCAGGCCATATGGAGTTGTAGGGTTATAAAATAGCATTAAAAAATTGCAAAAAAGATGAACTATTGAAAAAAGTTGTTCTAAACAAAAATAATTACTAGAGTGAACTTCTCTCTATGTATGGTTTTATCATGAGTCTCATATACGCCATGCCATTGGATAACCTGAAAGGAGCTTTATGTGTAGATTCAAGATTTTATTAATGGGCCACCTTGTCTTCTAGTTGATATTTTAAATCATACTGGAGTCATTCAATGTCACCAACTCAATCTTATTTCTTGTCTTTCCTCCCTAATTCAGAGTGATTCTTTATGGTTAGTTCTTTGGTTATGTAAGATTCTCTGTAAAATGTTACATAATCTTTAGCATGTGTTGAGAACATGCAACACTATTTGTGTATTGGAACTAACAATTGGTTTATTCACATTTGAGGCTGAAGTCATATGTTTTCTCATAAGTAATTTGTTGTGTGTGTATTATCTTGAGTAAATATGTTGTTTTATTTACTTTTTAACTATAACTTGCTTTTTTGATAAGAAACATTTAAGTTTTTGAATATTCTTCAAGTTCATGGATTTCCCAAGGTCATGGGAGTTCTTACAAATTTAGACAAGTTTTGTAAGGAAGCAAAGGTGTGCGGAATCGCTTCCTACGCTAATCTTGAGAGAACGATTATGCAAATTTCAACTTAACTGATTACAGGAATCTCAAGAAACATACAAGAACATGAATAAAACAATGAACACATAACACAATGATTATCATGGGGAAAACCCTTACGGGAGAAAAACCCCACCGTCTGGAACCTGCATAATGTATTATCAAATCAAAGAAGATTACAATACACTTGCAATGCAAGTTCTTACAAGAGCATCACCTCAACTCAAGCTTGGAGAGATATCACTAGCATCATTCTAGCACCCAACCTTGCAAACAAAACTCCATTATCCAAACTCCTCCCCAAGCCCTCCTTATATAGTGATTTACAACCTGGAAACCATTTGTGGTTTTACAAAACCATGGGCTTAACCACCATGCCACATGTTTCCCATTTTTGACATTTACATTTCCAAGATGGAAAAACAACCAGGTTAAAATAGTAATCCCGTCCATAATTTTGTCCTCTAGTTTAGACCCCCATAAAAGACATAAAACAAATTAACTATGCTCTAAAAATGGCCCTCCTATATTCTACTAAGGACAAGGCACCTTTTAACAACTCATACACCTTTTTCCAATGCATAAACATGTGGAAAACTACCACAAACAAATTCTGTAATTTTCCTGGAAAAGGCTTGCAAGGTTGAGACATATTTCTCAACAAGTTTAAGGATGTAAAGAAGTTGAGGAAGACAAAGCAGTGTCTCAAACATTGTATTTGGATAGAGATATATATGATGGTGCAAAGCTATTCTATCTCTCTGGTCTAATTCATGGAAAGTAAGAGTTTGTCTTCCTATTTTTTTTGCTTTGCTTATTGTAAATTTGAACTTTTAACATGTGAGTAATACTATTTTTGTTATTTGATGGTAATGTAGCTACCAGTATTGAAGTTACAAGTTTAAAATATTTACTAAAGAATAATTTATTAAGGAGCCATTGTAGTTATTTCAATATTTTAACTTTTTTGGATTTGCTTTTTTCTTCTAGGTATCCTAAGCATGGAATACAAAATCTTGCAAGATTCATTTATGTTGCAAAGTTTCATCCCTTGTCATGGATAACTTCTCATCCATACATATTGGTGGATCATTTTGAGGATGTCACTCCTCCATAGTGTGTACAAGAAAATAAAAAATGTGATCGAAATGTTACTCTTTATGGTTACTTGCATGGTTGCAGTCTAAAGAAGGGAACAAAGGTAATTTTCTGTCTTGCCTTCATGTTTCTGTTTAATTGGTGAAATAGGTTTTGTCAATGGGTGCCTCACCTTTAAAACTGAATGCTTATCATCCATAAAGCCAAAAAAATTGAATTGTCTATATGGCCACATTTTCATTTGACTTATCATGGTTTTATAACTAAACATTAAATCTCCACTGCAACTGGCAGTATTTGCAAATATGCTTGAAACAAACCTAATTAATGCACCTTTCGAGATTTTTGACATATTGCCCTATCTAACAAAATCTACAAAATCATAATGAAGGCAACTGCTAAGTGGTTCAAGATCATCTTGCTCTCCATCATCTCTGAAGAGCAAGGAGGCTATTTATAAGGGAAGTAAATCTAGGATGCAATCAATCTTACCCACAAAATAATGCACTCACCAAGGCTCTCAAAAGAGGAGGGTGTGATGCTTGACTGTGTTTTAGGGCATTGTAATTGACCTTGTCAACATCTTAAACTTAGGGTGTTGCTTCTTTCATTGGATGATACCTGTTGTTCTTTCCTTCACAGATCTGTTGTTAACTCTTCATTATGGTTGTTGTTATTAAAAAATGTTTTTTTTGATATTCTTGCCGATTTCTCTTAATGTCTTGTTGTTGTTTAGTAAAGATATTTTCTGCTCAATCCATTAAACTCATTGTTACAGCCATAAAACTCGTTTCCTTTGCACTAAAATCATTGATACAACCATGAAACTTGCTACTACAACACTTGGGATTGACCCAATTGTTCATGTTCATCAATTTTCTCTTAGAATGATGTTTGACCCTTTCATTGATTAACTCTCTTCCCTTAGTATCCAATTCCCATGTCTAGGACACACACACATAAGAAAATACACACCCCACCCCCCAAATACATATGCACAACCACAAACATATGCAAGCGCACATGTGAACTTAGACTGAATACACATGTGACCTTAGATGTACACACATCTCCAGACACATGCACACTAATGCACACACCCTCACATGTGCACACACATACACACATGTATTCCAGCATTCTTGTTACATATCTACTCGTCCTATAACTGGAATGTAATTTGTTGCATACTTTCTTAGCCACCAACCTAGGTGATACAACTAGTATTAGAGATAGCTAAAAAGGAGCATTATGTGATTGATGAGACTCATAAGAAACTATGAAATAATAAGGCTCACAAAGCAAGAGCTTTAGGCCTAGCAATGTGGTTCTACTACACAGAATAATGAAAGAGACTATAACATCAAATCCTTCAAGCAAAAAAATAAAAGTGCAAAACAAAATAGGATTAACATCTTTAAGGACTTTCTCAAAGAAAAGATAAAGCATTTATTCTCTAGCACCAAAGACATTAAACACATGAATATGTGACCCTTTTATAGATCTGTTTCCCCTTCTCCCACATTTGATAACTTAAAGGGATTCAAAACATAAACTATAGAACTCCTCGTACCACAGAAGTGTGACCATTACAAATTGTTAAACCAATGAGCATAAATTAAACATAGCCCTTCTTTCATAATAAAGACAATGTTTTACATGAAACCTTGCCTTCACTTCCCTTTTGCTTTGATTCTTCAAGCACATCTTTGTTTTGAATGTTCTTTTCATTGATACCTTCTCCATGCTCTTGCATGTTGGAAATCACTTCTTTGTTATATTTCTAAGACAACATTTTAAAACCTTTGGTTACTATTGCTGCATACTCTTTATTATTTCAATTGCTCATAGCACTGCCATGTCTTCTTGTCAATGGTTTTTTATTATTACAACTTCTAAATCCTTTTATTATTACAAACTTGTATCCCTCTTAATAGATCTAGAACCTTTGGTGATTTAGGATGGAAAACAATGCTAGAAGGCAAGTCGGTTGTTTCTTGTTGTCTTTGTACTTTTCCTTACATTCCTTGGTGCCATGCTTATAATTGTGTTTTTAACTTCATGGCATTCCACTACTACTTGTTCATTGGACATCATTCCTTACTTCTTTTTTCATACTCTTACACTATTTTCTAACAATGAAAGGCTCTTTCTCTATTATTTATGTGATCTCTACATCCAACCTTATTTGATACTCCTTTACTGCTGCTATGAAATCCATAGAGAAAGACTGCATTGTTTCCTCAATGACTGCTCTTAATGGATGTCACATGTTGCCTTGATACATTTTTCTCTTTGTTCTTCTTTTATATGTCATCATTAACAAGGTTATGTTGACTACATGGGGTTATGTTTCAGAGCTTTAATGCCACTATTTTTGTACATGCCAATATATTTCACCTTCACCTTGCAGCAGTAGTAGTAGTGCTCTCATATTTCATTCTTTGTTTTTGTGCATTAGCTACCTTTTTTTATGTGTAACAGTGTTGTCATAACCTTATGTGTCTGGTATGCATGCATGTGGTAATGTACTGTTTATATTTGTGGCCTTTGTATTTGATTAGCATGAAGCTAATAGTAACATTGTAAGCACTACTATGAGTGTTGGTGTTTTAGTAAATTAGATTGATGAATGGTTCTTGGAATCTATGCTTACTCTAATCCCTCTCTCCATTCTCTTTCTAGTTGAATTTATACCCTATGGATGATAATAATCATCTAGATTACTAGGCCTCTTGATCAGCAAAAATGTGAGTCTGCTAAAGTAATTTTCAGGGTAAAACATTCATAAGGTATCATTGCAATTATTTTTGAAATTTTCCTTTTGCAATTATTTTAATGCACACATGCAAGTACTATTTAAGTAATTTTAATTATGCAAACAAGGGTAATCATTACCGATGTAATATAATGTGTTTTTTTTTTTTTTGCAGAAACATATTGATAAACTCAAAGAAGGGGATAAAGTTAGGGTGTTGGATCCATTTGATGGTTATGTTGTGGGCATTGGGTGGATTGACTCCCTATCTATTGTACATGGATTCAACTTGAAAGGAATAGAAGATGCAAATGTAAATATTTTAAAGGTCACAAGTAATATACCCCTTGCTTATGAAGACAAAATAGATGGAGTTGTTTGTCTAAAAGAGAAAGAGGGAACCTTCACATGGTGGCCACTAAAATATTTGCAAAAAATGACATAGTTGAACATGTTGATCATGTACTAGTTGTTAGACATCTTGGCTCACTGCTTTATGTAGTATTTTGAATGTGTTGTATTTGAAAGAGTTGGAAACTCTTAGACAACTTTGACATTTTTGATTATATTTACATATATACTCTTAGACAGCTTTGACATCTTATAACTTGATATATATATGCATTATTTTTTTTAAATTATAGATTACCTTTATTTATCTGATGTTGAATCAATCTTTTAATTCTAACATGTTATAGCTTGTTCGTATATGCAATATTTTTATTTGCTTTTATGTTTTAGCTCAAGTTTAATATTATGTTAGTTTTGCATTATAAAATTTATAGTATTGAATTAATCATTCATTTCATGACTATATTTACTACCAATTAATGGAAATCAGTAAATAAAAACAACTAAATTAATGACTACCATGACTAAATAAATGACCAGTTAACAACAATCAATGACTAAATTAATGACTAAATATATGACTAAGTAAGTCACTACCATGACTAAATAAATGACTAGTTAACAATTATCAATGACTAAATTAACAACTAAATCAATGACTAAATAAATAACTAGATAAATGACTAAAATAGTTTAGTCATAAATTTGGTCGCGTTATAAATGACCGGCGATAAACTACTAATGGTCATGTGACCAAAACTAGTCATTTATATGCAATTTTTAGTAGTTTATTTAGTCATATATAGTTGTTTTTGTACTAGTGAAATAAAGATCTTTGCGATCAACACTTCAACTTTTTAGGTTGAACAATGATCTTTGCAATCAATAGTACAACTTTTAGGTTTGACAATGATTTTTTCAATCAAAGTTACAACTGTAACACCAAAAATCTGCACACTTAAACTATTATCACACATTAGCATAATGTAAGTTTGAAACAAACAAACAAAGTAGTATTCTTATGAAATAATCCAACATGTTTCACAATGCAAACAAAATAACAAGATAAACTAATTGAGAGAATGAAAAATATGGTGTATACCTATTCCATATTGGATTGGTTTACCATTGGTATGTAAAGGAGCCCTTTCCCAATCCTAGATAAGCTCAAATGATGATAGACAAAGAGATAAGATTAACTCAAGTTTCCTATAGTAAGAATGCTCAAATTGTAGATCCAAATGATGAAGGAAAGCTTTGGATTCATAGAAGAGTTTGATGAGAGGATAAGCAAATGGGATGAATGTGGGATAAAGACCCAACCAATAGGAAGAGGCCACTTGTCACCATGTGAATGGGCCAAGGTTGTGCAAGTTTTCGTGAATGTGCCAATAAATGACATTAGGTGGCGTTTTCAAATTTGAAATTTGGCTTTTTGGAGGGAGAAAAAAGGGGTCTTAAATGCCAAGTGGGGGACATGTAAGAGGGGAGTTAATGCTATGTTGGAAGGTACAAGTCATTTGAGAGGGAGATTAAAATTGGAGGAATATTCCCTAAAGATTCCATGTTGAGGGAAATTAGAAGATTTAATAAATCAATTAAATGATTTATTTGTGCAAGTGGGAAAAGCTAGAGGATGTGACATGAGTTTAGATTAAATTAATCAGGATTGGATTAATTTAATGAGGGTTTAGATGATTTGACCTATTTGATTTAGATTTATTGATTAAAATAAATCAAAAGGAGATGGAAAATGATTTAGACATAGTTAAATAAATATTTTGATTTATTTAGCTAAAGGGGATGATGTCAGTATTAAAGATGAATTTATTTAATTTAAATGGAGGACTTTAGTAGATTAATTAAATAAACTTGTTTTATTTAATTAAGGAGAATATGATTAAATATGATGTTAATTTTGCATGTCTACAACAACCATTCAACAATGATCTTTGTGATCAACAATAAATTTTTAGTTTTAACAATGATATTTGAGATCAATATTACAACCATTCTACATATATGAGTACTCCAAATTCAAATTTTGCACCACTACATGGATTGAATGCAAGGAGCCTTTATAGTAGTCAAATTCATAGATTAAATTATATGGTTTCTAGGATGATATATAGCATTACATGATTTTTTATTTTGTCTAACATGAGAATATTTATGCTTGTACAAAATTTTGAACATATTTGTGGCCTTTATCCAATTAGACAAATTAGTCAATCCACAATCTATTTGTATACTATCTTTTAGATGTTTCTTCCCCTTTTTGTTCCAACACAATTTCTCAAAATGATTCTTCAATCCACATACACTAAAAGGATGAAGATCCCAACATAGCTCTTTTTTATGTCCACGCTTATGACAATTAGAACATTGTACACATTGTATTTCTTGAGATAATTTTTTTGAACTTGTAATATTTGTAATATCATTTTTATTTCCACTAGCATATCTAAGGCCTTCATTCTTTGGCCTTACTATTGGCTCAATGGGCTCTATAATTCCTTGTCCATATTTTCCCAAACCTTTTCCTTCATATCCATTTTTTACATTACCTTAAATCCAATATTCTTAGAAGAACATTATTTTCCATTATCCTCACAACTAGCAAGAGTTGTAGATTTTAAAGTATAGTTGTTTTCCTTACACTTTTTATCCAAAGAGGATTCAGCTATATCAAATTTATCAAATGATTCATCTAATAAATAATAGAAATCATTTGTATCACATAACACATTACATAGTGTGGCTTTAAACTTTAGACATCGATTTTCCTATATGTAAGCTTCAAGTAATTGATTGAACATAAGACTTTCTTCTTTGAATTTCAATATATCTTCCTTTTGTGACCTATTTTCTATTTCTAATTATTCATTTTTCTTTCTAATTTTCTCAAGTTTTTCTTCCAAAGTATTATTTTTACATATTAAGTTTTTATTTTCTTTCCTTTTTCTTTTACTAATATTTCCCATTGAAAATTAATTTCTTTATATAGTTAAAAATATTAACCACAAAAAAGTCACTTATGTAATACCTAATGGTGATTGATTTTGGTGGATTTATAACCTTCACTCTTCCATGATTTGAAATTATAGACCATTGAATTTGTATGTCTTCAGACTTAGGTTTTAACAAATACTACAAACTTCATCAAATGTTGCAAAAATTGCTATCACCTTTCTTCTTTGATCAAATTTCAATAATTTAGTTACGAATAAGATTTATTTTAAAGCTAAAATCTCTTCCCACTTGTGTTTTTCTTCTCAAATTGGTGGCTTGCTAGCAAAACTACAACCTCTTAAAAAATTTAGAGACTATAATCTTGTAGAACTATCAAATAGACATACCAAAAATAATCTCTAGATTTTAATAACTTCTTCTCAATCAACAACTAGACAAAATATTCTTAGAAAATTACAATCTACTTTCACCTCTTCATGGTGATCTCTTTTTTTTTCAATTTTCCTCTAACTCCTACAATCTCATTTTTATTCTTTCCTTGCCACATTTTTCCTTTGATTGGTAGGGGAGAGGACCTAGTAGCTGAGCATGTTTCAATAGTTGTGATAGTAGTTGTTAATATAATGTCCAATAGTTGTGATAGTATTTGTTTATATAATGTCCAATAGTTGTAACATAAGTACCCTAGATTAAAAAAAATGTATCAATTTGATCTAAAAAACAACCAATCATGTGATGTCACATCAATGCTCAACTACCCATGATGTGAATGCACAAGTATTGGTAGCACTATTTTTGGGGCTTTTTTGGACACCTTGACAAAAAGCATGTTGATGTGGCATCATATTTGATGATGTGGCCTTGAAACAAAAGTTGTAAGAAGGGGACTTTCCATGTAAGCTGCTGTAAAAAATTTAGAGAGATTTAAAATTTCCACGTAGGATTTTGAGAAGCACGAAGTTAGGGTGCACAACTACTGGGTCCTCTCCCCAAGATTTTCTTTCTTTCTCCTTTACAAACTTTAATTACCTCTTTTTATCATTCAATCTATATGTATTTGTTCACTCTATTTAAATGCAAGGATTTCTCTCAACACAAATAGGGCCACACCAATATTAAGTGCCTCATAAAACCTCTTAATGCTTTTATCACCACAAAATTGGTTGTGCCAATATAAATGCCACACAGGGCTTGTTCAATCATCAAGCACATAAAATATCATGTAGCAACACTTAGAATAAAGATACTAGGATGGATTCCCATGCAACAAAAAAATATGACTTTGATTGTAGTGATCTCTCTGTTATGGTTATATGGTTTATCCTTTGTAGTAGGTACTTCTCTTCAATTGGTTGTCCCCAAAACAAATTTTCTTTGCTAACTATTTGGAAAAATGTCTACATGAATAAACCATAGAATTCTAACCTTGTTTAGTCGAAGCATAATTCATTGAGATTGAACACAATTCTAAACTATTTTGTCTAGCAATGTGACTAATGGGACCAAACAACTAACAAAATTTGTGGTCTCTTTCAATCCTCAACCTTTTTTTTGTTAATTAATCCTACAACTACTAGCATCATCATTTTCTCTGATACCATGTAGAAAATTGGAGAGCAAAAAATTGATATTATATTTTCTACATGTCAAATTCATAGATCCAAATATCTTTAAATAGGTCTAATGCCTGAACATATGTGTTTCTTGCATGAGACACAAATTTACATGATAGTTATGTTGGGTGTATTAACAATAGTTTACATTTTTAATAGAGTGTCACACACACCCTTGCATCTACTGCAATATGTGGAAGCATTCATTCCTTAGTTGGAGATCAGCTATTGGTTATCGAAGGAGTGGTCGAGCTTATAGTGAAAGGATAGAGATGACTTGGGTTCAACACACTTTTTTGCATGCACAACTTGGTGAGAATGGAGTAGTGATGGTTACATGATTTGAAACAGATATGAATCAAGCTTACATGTTTGTTTTATTTCCAAGATTTGCACATGGAAATAAAATAGGAATGGTGGTTAAGGAGCTGTGAAGAGTTCTTCTGGCTTTGATGCTTATGAAATAAGAAATTGAGGTGAACATTTTTTTTATATTCACAATTTATATTGTTGATCGTTGTTGTTTTTGGATTAGATTGTGTGAGAGTTTTTTGAATGAATGTTTAGAATCACACTCTATTATCCATCATCAGAATAATAGAAAGTTTGAGGAGATTAAATTTCTATTATCCTTATGATGGATCATGTAGTGTGATCTGAAATATTGAAAAAAAACTCTCAAACAATCTATTCCAAAAATAACAATCTACACTTTTCTCCAGTTTATCAATCATAAACTTATAAATATTTACAGATGAGATGCTTATGAATTTGGGACATGTTGTTTCTGGATTAGATTGTATGAAATATTTTTGTATGAATTTTTAGGATCACATTTCATGATCCATCATTAGGATAAAAGAGAGTTTGTGGAAATTAACTCTCTATCATCCCGATGATGGATAACAGAATGTGATCTGAAATGTTGATTCTAACTTAATCTAATCCAAAAATAACAAAAATCTGAACTTCTCTTAAATTCATAAATATTTACAGATGATATAGTTTTGAATTTGAGGATTGATGCAGGGAATTGTTGGGAAATTTTGCATACCTAAGGAGCAAAATCGTTTGAATAATGATATTGAAAAGCTCAAATTCCCTTGGCGATCAACTGATGTCTTGTTTGGAGTGATATTGGCAACAGGCCTGCTCTTCACTGCTCTTAAAACCAGAAAAGCAAGTTCTTGGTGCTATGGCACAAATTTGTTCGGCTATTTTTAAGATAAACCAGTTCAATGGCCGAAGACCAAATCTTGACCATTACTAATATCTTCCTCACAGAGTTGCAGACTATGGAGTCCCGACTATGTTGCCTTTTTGGACTAGAATTTCACACATATCAACAGACAAATATCATGAGGAAGTTCCAAGGCGTCTCTTCAGCCATGTAGCCTGAGATGAGCCTGCTACTCGGAACTGGACTGTCATAAGGGTAATCACAAGATCCTGGCATATGGCTGTCATAAATTTATGGTTAATTTCAATTGGTCCAATTTAAACAGAATTTGTGTGGCTCATCTTAAATCACACTGATCACATGAACTATCTAAAGTTTAAACCATGAAAAAGTGATAATCTTTACCCAAATATGTCCGGAGTGCAAGTATACATATTGACAGTGCAATTATACCGACGTTTATGTTTGCCTGCTTATTTTTCTTCGAACTTAATGTTGCTGCAAAGATGGCGCAACAAAGGCACTACAATTGTAAGAACCCCCTTTCCTATCATTACGATTTTCTACTCCTAGGATTCATGGTACCCTAAACCAATTTATAACGCTTGACTATTGTTTCTTCAATTTTCATAAATAAGTAAACATGGCTGATTTGCTACTGACTGTTTTTTATGTCAGTTTCTTATCTGTGGACTATTGGGATGTGAAGCCCAATGGTCATTCGATCCTTCATCTCCTCTCAAATCTTTAGTTCATAGATGAATATGAGTGGATAAATATGTGTATAGTCTATGTATTATGGTATTGTATCATTGGATTAATAAGAGTGTTTCCTGCTTTCTTGGTGGACATAGCCATTTTATGGTGAACTACATTAAAACTCGTGTTATGCTATTTTGTTGTGTGTGTTTATTTTTTTTGTTGTTAGTTATGTTTTTAATCTACTCCTTAATAATCAACAATTGGTATTAGAGCTCGGTTAGAGCCAAGGAGCAGATATGGAAGATAGTGTACTTATTTTAACCGAACAAGAAATTGAAGCAAATGTTTGGGTGCTAGATACGGGAGCTTCATTTCATGTTACTTCATGTAGGAAATTTTTCAAAACCTTTCAAACCGGTGTTTTTGGTACGATCCGACTTGCAAATAATAAATCTCTTGATATTGTTGGCATAGGAGATGTTTTGTTGATTCTAACAAATGGAAATAGTTGGTTGTTAAGGGATTTCAGGTATGTCCCTCAACTGAAACATAATTCAATTTCAGTTGGACAATTGAGTTCTCAAAGATGTGTAGTCACTTTTGAACTAAGTCGATGGAAGGTGACAAAAGGAGCCCAAGTGATTGCAGAAGGCAAAAAATTAAACACTTTATATATGCTGAAGAGTCACAATGAGGTGGGAGCTGCGATGGCAATGGTGGATAGTGACACGGAGCCTTGGTTCAAGAGGCTTGATCACATGGGCAAGCAAGGTCTTGAGAATTTGCACGAAAAGAATCAATCTTCGAAGCTGAAATCAATGAAAGGTAAGAAAAGGGTCACATTTGATCTTCCAAAAGAGCGAGAAGAAGAGAGGAATTCCATGAAACGTAGGGTGAGAAATTATGATTTCAATTCCACATATAAGAAATTAAAAGCACAAGTGGTGCCTCATGAAGAAACAGCTGTTGCTGCTGTTGAATGTGAAATTTTGTTTCCCTAGTTTATCCAGCCTTAACACCTTCATACTGATGCAGATCGAGGATTGAGAAACTTCAAAGGAACAGTCAATCCTCGTAGCCTGTCAATAATATCATATCAAAATTCTATGCAACAAAAACCTATAAATAAATGAACAAACTCTGCAAAATCAGCAATATAAATGACCTTTCAACTATCTAGTTCCTTTCTCATCTTTTCTCTCTCTACACTTCTACATAGCATCTCCTCTCCTTTGTGAAGATTAAATTTCTATTGATAACCCCAAAATATGGATAATAACTATATACTTTAATCTATTGTCTAGTTAGTTTGTTTGATATTCTCACTTTGACCATCCTATTATATAATTCTCTGAAACTTAGCGAGAGCTGTTCTCTTACCAGTTTGTTTGTTAAATTGTTCTCCAAATGCAATAATAGGAACAACCAAAGCAAAGAATATATGAGCTCTCTTGTTCAATATTCAGTTCACAACATAGCATAATACATGAGATCGAATTGATTATGAATGAGAGATGGAATAACGGCAAATAAATACTTTTCATTACCTGAATCCTGCACTGAATCTGCTGAGGCAGTCTTGTCTGTAACATTGCAAGCGACCTTGAACATCTTTAATCACTCCTCTCATGGGTACATAGTCTACGTTGTTCATTGCTTTTCAGGCACTAGACATGCAACTACTCTTGCAATGAAACAAATAAAGAAGACAAGTGCGCGAAGTTAGATTGGAAAGGGAGATATAAGTACAAGCCTGACTAGGAAGACAACAGAAAACGTTCCATTGACATGGTCTAAAAGTGGAAGATAAAATTCAGACAGACTCCACCCTTAAGATTTCCCACGTGGAACTCCCTAAAAAGAATCCAAAGAAACAGGTAACAGATGTTTCTAAACTCCACTTCCCACTCCCCTCGGCGTGGGAGACGGAGTGTGTTGCGTACTAAATTGCCATTAGCGTACATTTGCAGATCCATAATCCTGCCGCCCGCCACTTCTGTTAACTGTATTAACGCAGGCCAACTTTGACGCCCATCTTTGTATTTTATTAACGTTCGCTCATATTCGTGGAACGATATTGTACTGTAGGGCAGATTCTGTATGCAAATGGCCGAATTTTGCGAAGATGCCACTGTGGACTGTATCAAATTCAGACGTAGGAACAAGGACATGCAACTAAATCTTGCATGTGCATCAGAATTGTCAACTAGATTAGCTTTGGGTGACGAATCCTCCTGAGTCTTGCTGATGCTATCAGTTTGAATAAACGTGGGATAGAGTATAAAATAGAGTTGAAACGATGGTGGCAATTTTTAAAGAAACGAGTATAAAATGTTGTTGGCCAAATTGTAATTGTACACAGCGGATAATAAATGCAAAATGGATTAGAGAGGCAACCGCCGAAAATTTTGCTTTTAAATAATACTATGGGATTTTATTAAAGGAGTCACCGCTATTAATAGTTTCTCTTTCCTTGCTCTAACAATTGTTCACAAATGAAACATGGTACTCTACTAGCGCTTGCATCTCATTTGAGGTTCAATGGTTACATCGATAGCAAGATATCCTCACAGGAAAGTGTAAATTTTTCTAAGCTGGATTTTGCATTTTTATTGAGATGCTTTTTGTCTAGAGGGAAAAGGTAGTTGGGCAAGATATCCTCATAGGAAAGTGTAAATTGTTGTAAGTTGGATTTTGCAAGATTAACTATGTATAGGAAAAGTCAACTGGAGGTGAAGTGCAAGAAGATTTGAATATGGACAAAAGACACTTCATTTAGACCAAGTATTAGTGCAGTACAAAAAGTGTTTATGAGACAACGAAATTACAAACTTAAGAGATTGGTTATGCAGAATACAATTGTTGGTGGTTGATAATTACATTGTATATTATATGCCATTTTTCATCAAGACCTGTAAAATAGGAAGAATGGAATGGTTAGGAGTGGTGTTTTTTCCTTGAATTTTACATATTTAGTGTATAGTAGCAATCTTTTCATTGCGCGCATGAAGTTAGCATTGTTGTTGAATGGTGTTTCATGTTCTGTGTATTGTTGTGTTTGCATATTTTGACATTGTGATGTTTGTTTCTGCAAATAGCTAGTGTGTTTTTTTGCATTTATTCCCTGTTTATGTTGACCATAGTAATCTCAACTTCTCTCACAATGTTGTTGCCTATGGGCTTATGTTTCCTGTGGGGTGGTTTGACTTTGTTGCAATCTTCTTATGCGCCTTCGAGTAGCTATCTCTTCTCTATGGCGAGCATAGTAAACCCGATTTCTTTCTCGTCTTAATTGTTTTCGGATCTCTGTTTGATGCGGGCCGACTGCACTGTTTCCTATGGAGGAGTCTGCCATTTGTGGGTCTGGAAATGTTAAGGAAAATTAATAATACAATGCATTGTAAAGGCACTAAACAAGTAGGTATTACATAAATGTGACACCAATGAAGCTAGAAATGTTTGAGGAACTGCAATCTACATATCTATAAATGCAAAGACACATATTTATATTGGTACTGGTATTGTATTCCAGTGTACCTGGCACATTTGCAATACAAGGAATAAAGGAACACCAATGTAACCAGAGAGATGAGGAAGATGCATTGTAATTGTAAATATTAAGGTATACATATGTCTATACATGTAATGTTGTGAACATGATATTTTCTACATTAAAAGATATATAAAATAACTATATAGAACATGATTGTTTTTGGAACATATTTTCCATATTAAGTCATGATTTACATATTTTTCTCTAGTAGAAGACATTTACATACTACACTTGTAAAGAGAACATGGCAAGTATATCAGGGTTCATAGTACACCTAAGAAGTTTCAATGCTCTAAACTTCCATATCTAGTGCATCAATGCAATCCACAAAAGGATTAGCCTTTTCGTGACACATTTCTTGGATAGTCTTGACCAAGAAGCTACTCTTTGCAGCGTAATCCAGTTGTTCAACCTTGGCAATAGTTGCTTTCAAATGTTGCTCCCCATTGTACATGTCAACATTACAGCGGACTGTGAAAAGGTATTGCTTGTTCAATACATCTCTAATCACCTCCTCGATAGTTCGCTCAATAGTTTGATCAAATTGTAGGTTGTACAGTTTGTCTACAGGCATGCACAGTAGTCTTGTTGCCCCTTCATCAAATGCTACCGCCCATATCATATCTGTGTGGTCTTGCAACTTGACTTGGAGTATATACCTATAGTCACAGTTGGCAAGTATTGCATTGCATTTTGCACAAAACCACTTTCCATCTTCTATCTGGGATAGTCTTTTCTTGCAAGGCTTGTTGTTTGCTCGGGAAGGGCATGCTAGATAGCAGAATGAGTCCATTTTTATGAAGCGGGTTGTTTCCAATAGCATGCATTATAGAGGTTGTGTTGTATTTAGAGCTTCTTGTCGCATGTCACTGATCGCCATCCTTCTAGGAAGTAGAGACGTTCACAGGGAGTTAGTAGACAAATACTGAATGCAAATGTCATTTTCTTTGAACCAAGTTTTAAGCTGCTCTGCCTCCTTTATTTTAGGTTCTATCCATATTTTTGTAGTGGAAGATGTGTTAATCACCTTGCCATTGAATTCAGAGACATGCCCATTTCTTATAGACAGAGTTGTTGATTCATGTAGGAGGTACTTCTCTTGGAGCTGTGAACCCTCTTTTTCGGCTGATGGTCCCCATAAAGTAACATCTATTGTTGTGTTGGTCATGTCCACTATCGTTATAGTACGCCTTGCAACCTTTGTCCCATTTCTTCTCCTGACTGTGGAGCATGGTTGTACGCAAATGACTATTCCAATGGCATCAATAGTCGAGCTAGTGCTTTTGCTTAAAAGTTCATTGAGTGGTACGAATGTGTATTGGTCTTTCGGGATGGATTGGTCATCTGCACAGCGGGTAATCTTTGAATCAGCGTGTAGCGAAATTTCCAACCCACTATTAAGCTTGTTATAGAGTCTATTAGCAGGATGTATCGATCCTCCAGAGAATGTGTATGTTGCTCCGACAACAATTTTCCCATAATGGATGTCTGCTACTTCATTAAAGCATGTCACACGTGTCTCAGTTCCTTCACAATCTATAATATCGAAGGTTAAGAGGTGACCACTTCCTTTGTTTGTGTTGTAGTTACCTATTTCATTCTTTATAGTTACATGACCTTTGACAGTCCACCTTGGTTGGAACGGGTTCAAGTTTTTGATAGGGGTGATTGTCAATGGGGCCTCCTTTCCTTGGGTTGGATTGATACCAAATAGAAGACGTTTGGGGGCTAACCTTTTAGGAAGACAAGGGTTATTTGAAGTTGAAGGTGAAGTATCCTTTTGTTGATTGATTAACTTGTTTAGGAACTGCTAGACATAGGAAAATTGGGTCCCCAACTATAGCATGCGTTGTGAGAGCAATGTCCAGGTCGACAATAACAATCCACCTAAATAGTTATCGCGAGAGAAATTATAAGCAACAATATGTAGCTGGAGTGTAACACTCATTTATTTTATGTAAAAGAGTAATGAATATACAATCTTACCGTGTGCTAGTTGTTTGAGGGCGCCTATATCATTTTAGGTGTATTATGGAGCCAGGGAGGAGCTTGTTAGAATCTACACTGACGTTGTACTTGGATGGAAATGATGCCTTGTGCTTGTGCACACCATCGAAGATGTCCAACCTATATCATTTCTCATGCACATGTTTAGATCCAAAACTCGAGATTGCTATGACTTGGACATGGGGTTCCAAAGCCACATTTCCTTCATGCATCAATCTAATTGCATTTGTGGTTAATAAGCTTGCCATGGTGTGGTCCAAGCAGAAAAGCCCCGCAAAAGTGTATTGGATATAAGCGATTGTGGGGTAAACTCAAGGAAATAAGAACTGTTCCGTCAAAATATACCAAACAGTTACAAGATATACCATAGTAGGCCAATTAAATTTTGAACGGCATTTATTAACCTCCACCTCATTGTGGGGAGTGAACGAAGGAAAATAGGTTCTTTATATGTAATTATCATGTACTTGAGATGTGTATAGTGTTTATTTTAATAGTTGAAAGATACATGAGATTCAACACATAGAGAAACACACTTACGAATATCAAGCAAAATATAATATTTATGTGATGTATCTTTACAGTGGAAGGGATCAAAGAACAAAGTAACAAATAACAAGGAGTTGTACATTCTTCCAACAATAGCATATCTTGTGGTCAAGTATACATGGTATCATGACCTAGCGAGCAAGCCAAAAAGAAGGCATTCGATGATCACAATAATATTTTTTCATTATGTATGATGGCGTCAGTTTGTTTCAAGAGGGAAACCATTTTCCCCAACACCGCAAAAAACAAGTAGCAATCTAGAGCAAGCTATTTACAGTCTATTGTATGCTTGAAAGGAGCTTTAGGAAATCTTCCTTAAGCCTAGCTGAATTTCCCATGTCGTAAAGCGCATCATATTTTAACATTCAGAGGAAATCACAGTACGCATCCAAGACAATATATGTTGTACGAAATTTTTGGACCGCCTGCTGCACCATTTCAATGTCATGGTTTTGCACATGGGATGCATCATCACATGTCTTCTTAGCATCCTCAATAGCGTCGTGGTAGCCTCACACGATGTTTTCTGCAAAAACTGCAATATTGCTCTGGTACATCCCACCCCAATTAACCGAAGCTGACTCTGATGGTGATGAAGGAGAAGCATCAGGATTTGGTCCAGTAACGTCCCCCTCAGAGGAGCTGTTGGAGATGGTGATAATATCTGCGGATGGGTGGACGTTTGCCATTTCCTGTTGACTTAATTTTATATGAGTTAGTTATTATACTTTTAATATAAGAATATAGCATTTTTTTAGTATAATATTTGATTGTTTTACCATAACTAACAATATACCCCTTGGTATATGTGGTACCATTTTTTTGTAATTGTCTATATTAAACGCTAGTTTGTATCAACTATACTAATAATATCAACTGTAATTTAAAACAAATACAAATCTATTTCTTATTCAACTATTTTAGTTATAGGTATAGATGTATTTTACTCTAATTTAACTTGTTTTGTTTTATCTAAAAACTTTCTAGGAATACTTCTGATTTCTTTAATTATCAAGCCAAACTTTATTTTCATGATAACGATTAAAGTATATCTAATATAACTTATTTTGTTTTCAAGTATTATGACAACTATTTGTAAAATCAAAATTTCTAGAGAAACTTAAAGACAACAATATTAAAAATGTTTATAGACAATTATCATCACAATTAAAATAAATACATTATAACTTGGGATAGTAGCTGATAATTGTCACGATAATATTAAAACTGAAATATAAAACCTTTAAAAAAAATAGTAAATAATAGTAATTGAATTATATGATTTCATCTCATCCAATATATTTGAAATAGTCCAACAAACACTTGTATAATTAAATTTTTAAATTTTTCTATGACCATTATTTTTATAATTTTTAAAAGCTCTATTTTTATATAATAAAATCTTATATTTAGATAACACTAACTAATTAATAAAAATCAATTCATTATCGAATGCCAAATCAAGATCTTAGCTGACTAAATTATTTTTTCTAAGATTAAAGTATAGTTTGTCTTCCACCTAATTCAATGCCACTTTTACAGGGTATGTTAACATTTTCACCAATAGTAGGAAGTTTACAAAGACATTTGTCCTCCCTAGGTACCATACATGGCACCAGCCAAAACATGGACTCTTCAAGGGTTAAGTGCTCACACCCAAATGGAAAGGCCTCATTAGACTGTCGAGGCAGCTACGATGAAATGCAATTGTTGCAGGGTATGCACAAAATGGATTTGTTGAGAAGGCTTTAGAAGCTTTCAAGCAAATGTACTCGACAGGGGTAACGATCTAATAATTTCGGTTGGGTTTGCAGGTTATGGGCAGCCTCACCTTGTGCCAGAATAACAATAAATCATTTTGTAGAGTCCTAATGGGACGTGATATCAGTTGATAGAAATTGCAAAGGTAAGAATCTGATGTATTTCAATTTGATCAAAATTCTACTTCATCTTCAATTTGATGTAATTTTGTTGCCAAACCTTTAAACTAATTTTAAAATTTTTTTACTTATTTTTGTCTCTCATAAGCATTTGGGGATTCTTTGGGAGGATTGGAGCAGGTTTCATTTCTGAGCATTTTCTAAGGTATCTTCTATATCGTGGAAACTAAACCCACTGTAGGATTCCTCTATATACTGCTATGGAAGTCAACTAACAGGTGAAGAATTCCAAGGCCAAGCTCATCGTTAAATTCCCCAAGCTTTGGAGTAAAGTCAAGGATTTGCGCTTACCCACAGTAACAATAGGATCTTGTAAGGATGGTGATCTCAGTGGGTCTACGCCAGGTATACCCATCACTCTGTTTTCTAAAGTATTAAACATGGGAGCCCACAAGAGTCTACCTGTGGTTAGCATCAGGCAAAGAGACACGACTGCACTTTTGTATTCCTCTGGGACTACTGGGATCAACAAAGGGGTGGTAATATTCAGAGACATTTTTTAATTGAACCCAAAAGAATTGAGTAAACCAGTACAGTATAGCACGTTTGGAGTTGGCTGAAAAGCAAAATCCACACAGCGAAGTAGCAAACTATGTGGTAATATGGTAAAATATTTGACAGAGTATTTCGATTTGACCAACTTCTACTGCCAGACTTTTTTAGAAACTGAAAGAAATGTACTGGTAACATTGAAAAACAATTTCCAGATAGTTTGCTTTAACATGTGTTTTTTAGAGTTTGACACGTTTGATTTTTTAACTCATATTTCTACTTGCCCTTTTATATAGGCTGGGTGAGGGCATATCTATTCGAGGAAGAGGGGAATATGAGGATACCTAAAACAAACCACTCAGCTGGATGTGCAACCGTGAAACTCCTTCTAGTTCGCCACACAGATTTGAAAGAGAAAACGAGATGAAATAGCAGAAAAGAGAATACTTGAAGAGTATACTGAAAATAGAAACAAGGAGCTCGAAAGAATACCTTCGAAAGCACTCAGTTGGACACGAGAATTTCGTGCATGTGCCTTGCATCAACGTGAAGCCCATCTTAAGGTTGCTTCATTTATTAGGTCCAACCAAAAGTTGGTGGCTGAGTAAATTGCAGTCTGCACACGGAGACCCTAAAAATGGGAATAAACCGCGCATGCAGGCTCGAAGCCATGCCTACTGACCGATGCGTGTACTGTGAGGGATGCTCCCTGGGGGATGCGATCGTTGCAAGGTATGCACAAAATGGATTTGTTGAGAAGGCTTTAGAAACTTTCAAGCAAATGTACTCGGCAGGGGTAACAATCTGATAATGCCGGTTGGGTTTGCAGATTATGGGTAGCCTCACATTGCACCAGAATAACAATAAATCATTTTGCAGAGTCCTAATGGGATGTGATATCAGTTGATAGAAATTGTAAACATAAGAATTTGATGTATTTTGATTTGATCAGACTTCTACTTCCATCTTCAATTTGATGTAATTTTGTTGCCAAACCTTTAAACTGATTTTTAAATTTTTTTACTTATTTTTGTCTCTCATCAACATTTGGGGATTTTTTTGGAGGATTGGAGTGGGTTTTATTCTGAGCATTTTCTAAGGTATCTTCTGTATTGTGGAAACTAAACCCACTATAGGATTCCTCTGTATACTGCTATGGAAGTCAATTAACAAGTGAAGGATTCCAAGGCCAAGCTCATCGTTACAGTCCCCAAGCTTTGGAGTAAAGTCAAGGATTTGGGCTTACCCGAAGTAAGAATAGGATCTCATAAGGATGGTGATCTCCGTGGGTCTATGCCAAGTATACCCATCACTCTGTTTTCTAAAGTATTAAACATGGGAGCCCACAAGAGTCTACCTGTGGTTATCATCAGGCAAAGAGACACGACTGCACTTTTGTATTCCTCTAGGACTACTGGGATCAACAAAGGGGTGGTAATATTCAGAGACATTTTTTTAATTGAACCCAAAAAAATTGAGTAAACCAGTACAGTACAACACATTTGGAGTTTGCTGAAAAGCAAAATCCACATAGCAAAGCAGCAGACTGTGTGGTAATATGGTCAAATATTTGACAGAGTATTTCGATTTGACCAACTTCTACTGCCAGACTTTTTTAGAAACTGAAAGAAATGTAGTGGTAATGCTGAAAAACAATTTCCAGAGAGTTTGCTTTAACATGTGTTTTTTAGAGTTTGACACGTTTGATTTATTAACTCATATTTCTATTTAACCTTTTATACAGGCTGGGTGAGGGCGTATCTGTTTGAGGAAGAGGGGAATATGAGGATACCTAAAATGAACCACTCAGTTGGATGTGCAAACACAGAACTCCTTCTAGTTCACCACATAGACCTGAAAGAGAAAACGAGATGAAATAGCAGAAAAGAGAATACTGAAAACAAAAACAAGGAGCTCGAAAGAATACCTCTGAAACCACTCAGTTCAATGCAAGAATGTTGTGCATGTGCCTTGCATCAACGTGAAGCCCATCTTAAGGTTACTTCATTTATTAGGACCAACCAAAAGTTGGTGGCTGAGTAAATTGCAGTCTGCACATGGAGCCCCTAAAAATGGGAATAAACGGCGCATGCGGGCTCGAAGCCATGCAGGCTGACCGATGCGCGTATAGTGAGGCATGCTCCCTGAGGGATGCGATCGTTGCAGGGTATGCACAAAATGGATTTGTTGAGAAGGCTTTAGAAACTTTCAAGCAAATGTACTCGGTGGGAGTAACGATCTGATAATGTCGGTTGGGTTTGCAGGTTATGGGCAGCCTCACCTTGTGCCAGAATAACAATAAATCATTTTGTAGAGTCCTAATGGGACATGATATCAGTTGATAGAAATGGCAAAGGTAATAATCTGATGTATTTCGATTTGATCAGACTTCTACTTCCATCTTCAATTTGATGTAATTTTGTTGCCAAACCTTTAAACTGATTTTCAAATTTTTTTACTTATTTCTGTCTCTCATTAACATTTGGGGATTCTTTGGGAGGATTGGAGTTAGTTTCATTTCTAGCATTTTTAAGTTCACAATGTGCAGAGAGTAGTAGTCCTAATTATGGTAGGGCTGCAAGTCCAGTTTATCCTCGATGCTATGAGAGGGTTAGTTGAGGATATGCCAGAGCTTCTAGCTCTATCATATAATATTTATGTGATGTATCTTTACAGTGGAAGGGGCCAAAGGACAAAGTAACAGATAACAAGGAGTTGTACATTCTTCCAACAATAGCATATCTTGTGGTCAAGTATACACGGTATCACAACCTAGCGAGCAAGCCAAAAAGAAGGTATTCGATGATCACAATAAGATTTTTTTGTTATGTATGATGGCGTCAGTTTGTTTCAAAAGGGAAACCATTTTCCCCAACACCGCAAAAAACAAGTAGCAATCTCGAACAAGCTATTTATAGTCTATTGTATGCCTGAAAGGAGCTTTAGAAAATCTTCCTTAAGCCTAGCTGAATTTCGCATGTCGTAAAGCGCATCATATTTTAATGTTCAAAGGAAATCACAATATGCATCCAAGATAATATATGTTGTACGAAATTTTTGGACCGCCTGCTGCACCATTTTGATGTCATGGTTTTTCACATGGGATGCATCATCAGATGACTTCTTAGCATCCTCAATAGCGTCGTGGTAGCCTTGCACGATGTCCTCTGCAAAAACTGCAATATTGCTCTGGTACATCCCACCCCAATTAACCGAAGCTGACTCTGATGGTGATGAAGGAGAAGCATCAGGCTTTGGTCCTGTAACGTCCCCCTCAGAGGAGCTATTGGAGATGGTGATAATATCTGCAGGTGGGTGGATGTTTTCCATTTACTGTTGACTTAATTTTATATGAGTTAGTTATTATACTTTTAATATAAGAATATAGCATTTTTTTAGTATAATATTTGATTTTTTTACCATAACTAACAATATACCCCTTGGTATATGTGGTACCATTTTTTTGAAATTGTCTATATTAAACGCTAGTTTGTATCAACTATACTAATAATATCAACTATAATTTAAAAAAAATACAAATCTATTTCTTATTCAACTATTTTAGTTATAGGTATAGATGTATTTTACTCTAATTTAACTTGTTTTGTTTTATCTAAAAACTTTCTAGGAATACTTTTGATTTCTTTAATTATTAAGCCAAACTTTATTTTCATGATAACGATTAAGTATATCTAATATAACTTATTTTGTTTTCAAGTATTATGACAACTATTTGTAAAATCAAAATTTCTCGAGAAACTTAAAGACAACAATATTAAAAATGTTTATAGACAATTATCATCACAATTAAAATAAATACATTATAACTTGGGATAGTAATTGATAATTGTCACGTTAATATTAAAACTGAAATATAAAACCTTTTAAAAAAATAGTAAATAATAGTAATTGAATTATATGATTTCATCTCATCCAATATATTTGAAATAGTCCAACAAACACTTGTATAATTAAATTTTTTAATTTTTCTATGACCATTATTTTTATAATTTTTAAAAGCTCTATTTTTATATAATAAAATCTTAAATTTAGATAACACTAACTAATTAATAAAAATCAATTCATTGTCGAATGCCAGATCAAGATCTTAGCTGACTAAATTATTTTTTCTAAGATTAAATTATAGTTTGTCTTCCACCTAATTCAATGCCACTTTTACAGGGTATGTTAACATTTTCGCCAACAGTAGGAAGTTTACAAAGACATCTGTCCTCCCCAAGTACCATACGAGGCACTAGCCAAAACATGGACTCTTCAAGGTTTAAATGCTCACACCTAAATGGAAAGGCCTCATTAGACTATCGAGGCATCTACGATGAAATGTGATCGTTGCAGGGTATGCAAAAAATGGATTTGTTGAGAAGGCTTTAGAAACTTTCAAGCAAATGTACTCGGCAGGGGTAACGATCTAATAATGTGGATTGGGTTTGCAGGTTATGGGCAGCCTCACCTTGCGCCAGAATAACAATAAATCATTTTGCAGAGTCCTAATGGGACGTGATATCAGTTGATAGAAATTGCAAAGGTAAGAATCTGATGTATTTCAATTTGATCAGACTTCTACTTCTATCTTCAATTTGATGTAATTTTGTTGCCAAACCTTTAAACTGATTTTTAAATTTTTTTACTTATTTCTGTCTCTCATCAACATTTGGGGATTCTTTGGGAGGATTGCCCCGGGTTTCATTTCTGAGCATTTTTCAGTTCACGACGTGCAGAGAGTAGTAGTCCTGATTATGGTAGGGCTGCAAGTTAAGTTTATCCTCGATGCTATGAGAGGGTTAGTCGAGGATATGCCAGAGCTTCTAGCTCTATCATATAATATTTATGTGATGTATCTTTACAGTGGAAGGGACCAAAGGACAAAGTAACAGATAACGAGGAGTTGTACATTCTTCCAACAATAGAATATCTTGTGGTCAAGTATACATGGTATCACAACCTAGCGAGCAAGCCAGAAAGAAGGTATTTGATGATCACAATAAGATTTTTTCATTATGTATGATGGCGTCAATTTGTTTCAAGAGGAAAACCATTTTCCCCAACACCGCAAAAAACAAGTAGCAATCTAGAGCAAGCTATTTACAGTCTATTGTATGCTTGAAAGGAGCTTTAGAAAATCTTCCTTAAGCCTAGCTGAATTTCCCATGTCGTAAAGCGAATCATATTTTAATGTTCGAAGGAAAGCATAGTATGCATCCAAGACAATATATGTTGTACGAAATTTTTGGACCGCTTGCTGCACCATTTTGATGTCATGGTTATGCACATTGGATGCATCATCACATGTCTTCTTAGCATCCTCAATAGCGTCATGGTAGCCTCACACGATGTTCTCTACAAAAACTGCAATATTGCTCTAGTACATCCCACCCCACTTAACCGAAGTTGACTCTGATGGTGATGAAGGAGAAGCATCAGGCTATGGTCCTGTAACGTCCCCCTCAGAGGAGTTGTTGGAGATGGTGATAATATCTGCGGGTGGGTGGATGTTTGCCATTTCCTATTGACTTAATTTTATATGAGTTAGTTATTATACTTTTAATATAAGAATATAACATTTTTTTAGTATAATATTAGATTTTTTACCATAACTAACAATATACCTCTTGGTATATGTGGTACCATTTTTTTGTAATTGTCTATATTAAACGCTAGTTTGTATCAACTATACTAATAATATCAACTATAATTTAAAAAATATATACAAATCTATTTCCTATTCAACTATTTTAGTTATAGGTATAGATGTATTTTACTCTAATTTAACTTGTTTTGTTTTATCTAAAAACTTTCTAGGAATACTTCTGATTTCTTTAATTACCAAGCCAAACTTTATTTTCATGATAACGATTAAAGTATATCTAATATAACTTATTTTGTTTTCAAGTATTATGACAACTATTTGTAAAATCAAAATTTCTAGAGAAACTTAAAGACAACAATATTAAAAATGTTTATAGACAATTATCATCACAATTAAAATAAATACATTATAACTTGGGATAGTAGCTGATAGTTGTCACGATAATATTAAAACTAAAATATAAAACCTTTTAAAAAAATAATAAATAATAGTAATTGAATTATACGATTTCATCTCATCCAATATATTTGAAATAGTCCAACAAACACTTGTATAATTAAATTTTTAAATTTTTCTATGACCATTATTTTTATAATTTTTAAAAGCTCTATTTTTATATAATAAAATCTTATATTTAGATAACACTAACTAATTAATAAAAATCAATTCATTATCAAATGCCAAATCAAGATCTTAGTTGACTAAATTATTTTTTCTAAGATTAAAGTATAGTTTGTCTTCCACCTAATTCAATGCCACTTTTATAGGGTATGTTAACATTTTTGCCAATAGTAGGAAGTTTACAAAGACATCTGTCCTCCCCAAGTACCATACGTGGCACCAGGAAAAACATGGACTCTTCAAGGGTTAAGTGCTCACACCCAAATGGAAAGGCCTCATTAGACTATTGAGGCAACTACGATGAAATGCGATCATTGCAGGGTATGCACAAAATGGATTTGCTGAGAAGGATTTAGAAACTTTCAAGCAAATGTACTCGGCAGTGGTAATGATTTGGTAATGCTGGTTGGGTTTGCAGGTTATGGGCAGCCTCACCTTGCACCAAAATAACAATAAATCATTTTGTAGAGTCCTAATGGGACGTGATATCAGTTGATAGAAATTGCAAAGGTAAGAATCTGATGTATTTCAATTTGATCAGACTTCTACTTCCATCTTCAATTTGATGTAATTTTGTTGCCAAACCTTTAAACTGATTTTTAAATTTTTTTACTTATTTCTGTCTCTAAACAGCATTTGGGGATTCTTTGGGAGGATTGGAGCAGGTTCCATTTTTGAGCATTTTTCAGTTCACGACGTGCAAAGAGTAGTAGTCCTGATTATGGTAGGGTTGTAAGTCCAGTTTATCCTCGATGCTATGAGAGGGTTAGTCGAGGATATGCCAGAGCTTCTAGCTCTATCATATAATATTTATGTGATGTATCTTTACAGTGGAAGGGACCAAAGGACAAAGTAACAGATACCAAGGAGTTGTACATTCTTCCAACAATAGCATATCTTGTGGTCAAGTATACATGGTATCATGACCTAGCGAGCAAGCCAAAAGAAGGTATTCGATGATCACAATAAGATTTTTTTGTTATGTATGATGGCGTCAGTTTGTTTCAAGAGGGAAACCATTTTCCCCAACACCGCGAAAAACAAGTAGCAATCTAGAGCAAGCTATTTACAGTCTATTGTATCCCTGAAAGGAGCTTTAGGAAATCTTCCTTAAGCCTAGCTAAATTTCCCATGTCGTAAAGCGCATCATATTTTATTGTTCGGAGGAAATCACAGTACGCATCCAAGACAATATATGTTTTACGAAATTTTTGGACTGCCTGCTGCACCATTTCGATGTCATGGTTTTGCACATGAAATGCATCATCACATGTCTTCTTAGCATCCTCAATAGCGTCATGGTAGCCTCGCATGATGTTCTCTGCAAAAACTGCAATATTGCTCTGGTACATCCCACCCCAATTAACCGAAGCTGACTCTGATGGTGATGAAGGAGAAGCATTAGGCTTTGGTCATGTAACGTCCCCCTCATAGGAGCTGCTGGAGATGGTGATAATATCTGCAGGTGGGTGGATGTTTGCCATTTCGTATTGACTTAATTTTATATGAGTTAGTTATTATACTTTTAATATAAGAATATAGCATTTTTCTAGTATAATATTTGATTGTTTTACCATAACTAACAATATACCTCTTGGTATATGTGGTACCATTTTTTTGTAATTGTTTATATTAAACGCTAGTTTGTATCAACTATACTAATAATATCAGCTATAATTAAAAAAAAAATACAAATCTATTTCTTATTCAACTATTTTAGTTATAGGTATAGATGTATTTTAATCTAATTTAACTTGTTTTGTTTTATCTAAAAACTTTCTAGGAATACTTTTGATTTCTTTAATTATTAAGCCAAACTTTATTTTCATGATAACGATTAAAGTATATCTAATATAACTTCTTCTTTTTTCAAGTATTATGACAACTATTTGTAAAATCAAAATTTCTAAAGAAACTTAAAGACAACAATATTAAAAATGTTTATAGACAATTATCATCACAATCAAAATAAATACATTATAACTTGGGATAGAAGCTAATAATTGTCACGATAATATTAAAACTGAAATATAAAACCTTTTAAAAAAATAATAAATAATAGTAATTGAATTATACGATTTCATCTCATCCAATATATTTGAAATAGTCCAACAAACACTTGTATAATTAAATTTTTAAATTTTTCTATGACCATTATTTTTATAATTTTTAAAAGCTCTATTTTTATATAATAAAATCTTATATTTAGATAACACTAACTAATTAATAAAAATCAATTCATTATCGAATGCCAAATCAAGATCTTAGTTGACTAAATTATTTTTTCTAAGATTAAAGTATAGTTTGTCTTCCACCTAATTCAATGCCACTTTTACAGGGTATGTTAACATTTTAGCCAATAGTAGGAAGTTTACAAAGACATCTGTCCTCCCCAAGTACCATACGTGGCACCAGGAAAAACATGGACTCTTCAAGGGTTAAGTGCTCACACCCAAATGGAAAGGCCTCATTAGACTATTGAGGCAACTACGATGAAATGCGATCATTGCAGGGTATGCACAAAATGGATTTGCTAAGAAGGATTTAGAAACTTTCAAGCAAATGTACTTGGCAGTGGTAATGATTTGGTAATGTTGGTTGGGTTTGCAGGTTATGGGCAGCCTCACCTTGCACCAAAATAACAATAAATCATTTTGTAGAGTCCTAATGGGACGTGATATCAGTTGATAGAAATTGCAAAGGTAAGAATCTGATGTATTTCAATTTGATCAGACTTCTACTTCCATCTTCAATTTGATGTAATTTTGCTGCCAAACCTTTAAACTGATTTTTAAATTTTTTTACTTATTTCTGTCTCTCATCAGCATTTGGGGATTCTTTGGGAGGATTGGAGCAGGTTTCATTTTTGAGCATTTTTCAGTTCACAACGTGCAAAGAGTAGTAGTCCTGATTATGGTAGGGTTGTAAGTCCATTTTATCCTCGATGCTATGAGAGGGTTAGTTGAGGATATGCCAGAGCTTCTAGCTCTATCATATAATATTTATGTGATGTATCTTTACAGTGGAAGGGACCAAAGGACAAAGTAACAGATAACAAGGAGTTGTACATTCTTCCAACAATAGCATATCTTGTGGTCAAGTATACATGGTATCATGACCTAGCGAGCAAGCCAAAAGAAGGTATTCGATGATCACAATAAGATTTTTTTGTTATGTATGATGGCGTCAGTTTGTTTCAAGAGGGAAAACATTTTCCCCAACACCACGAAAAAAAAGTAGCAATCTAGAGCAAGCTATTTACAGTCTATTGTATCCCTGAAAGGAGCTTTAGGAAATCTTCCTTAAGCCTAGCTGAATTTCCCATGTCATAAAGCGCATCATATTTTATTGTTCGGAGGAAATCATAGTACGCATCCAAGACAATAGATGTTTTACGAAATTTTTGGACTGCCTGCTGCACCATTTCGATGTCATGGTTTTTCACATGAAATGCATCATCACATGTCTTCTTAGCATCCTCAATAGCGTCATGGTAGCCTCGCATGATGTTCTCTGCAAAAACTGCAATATTGCTCTGGTACATCCCACCCCAATTAACCGAAGCTGACTCTGATGGTGATGAAGGAGAAGCATTAGGCTTTGGTCATGTAACGTCCCCCTCATAAGAGCTGTTGGAGATGGTGATAATATCTGCAGGTGGGTGGATGTTTGCCATTTCGTATTGACTTAATTTTATATGAGTTAGTTATTATACTTTTAATATAAGAATATAGCATTTTTCTAGTATAATATTTGATTGTTTTACCATAACTAACAATATACCTCTTGGTATATGTGGTACCATTTTTTAGTAATTGTTTATATTAAACGCTAGTTTGTATCAACTATACTAATAATATCAGCTATAATTAAAAAAAAAATACAAATCTATTTCTTATTCAACTATTTTAGTTATAGGTATAGATGTATTTTAATCTAATTTAACTTGTTTTGTTTTATCTAAAAACTTTCTAGGAATACTTTTGATTTCTTTAATTATTAAGCCAAACTTTATTTTCATGATAATGATTAAAGTATATCTAATATAACTTCTTCTTTTTTCAAGTATTATGACAACTATTTGTAAAATCAAAATTTCTAAAGAAACTTAAAGACAACAATATTAAAAATGTTTATAGACAATTATCATCACAATTAAAATAAATACATTATAACTTGGGATAGAAGCTGATAATTGTCACGATAATATTAAAACTGAAATATAAAACCTTTTAAAAAAATAATAAATAATAGTAATTGAATTATACGATTTCATCTCATCCAATATATTTGAAATAGTCCAACAAACACTTGTATAATTAAATTTTTAAATTTTTCTATGACCATTATTTTTATAATTTTTAAAAGCTCTATTTTTATATAATAAAATCTTATATTTAGATAACACTAACTAATTAATAAAAATCAATTCATTATCGAATGCCAAATCAAGATCTTAGTTGACTAAATTATTTTTTCTAAGATTAAAGTATAGTTTGTCTTCCACCTAATTCAATGCCACTTTTACAGGGTATGTTAACATTTTCGCCAACAGTAGGAAGTTTACAAAGGCATCTGTCCTCCCCAGGTACCATACGTGGCACCAGCCAAAACATGGACTCTTCAAGGGTTAAGTGCTCACACCCAAATGGAAAGGCCTCATTAGACTGTCGAGGCAACTACGATGAAATGCGATCGTTGCAGGGTATGCACAAAATGGATTTGCTGAGAAGGCTTTAGAAACTTTCAAGCAAATGTACTCAGCAGGGGAAATGATCTGATAATGCCGGTTGGGTTTGCAGGTTATGGGTAGCCTCACCTTGCGCCAAAATAACAATAAATCATTTTGCAGAGTCCTAATGGGACGTGATATTAGTTGATAGAAATTGCAAAGGTAAGAATCTGATGTATCAGACTTCTACTTCCATCTTCAATTTGATGTAATTTTGTTGCCAAACCTTTAAACTGATTTTTAATTTTTTTTACTTATTTTTGTCTCTCATCAGCATTTGGGGATTCTTTGGGAGGATTGGAGCGGGTTTCATTTCTGAGCATTTTCTAAGGTATCTTATGTATCGTGGAAACTAAACCCACTATAGGATTCCTCTATATACTGCCATGGAAGTCAACTAACAGGTGGAGGATTCCAAGGCCAAGCTCATCGTTACAGTCCCCGAGCTTTGGAGTAAAGTCAAGGATTTAGGGTTACCCGCAATAACAATAGGATCTTGTAAGGATGGTGATCTCAGTGGGTCTACGCCAGGTATACCCATCACTCTATTTTCTAAACTATTAAACATGGGAGTCCACAAGATTCTACCTGTGGTTAGCATCAGGCAAAGAGACATGACTGCACTTTTGTATTCCTCTTGGACTACTGGGATCAACAAAGGGGTGGTAATATTCAGAGACATTTTTTTAATTGAACCCAAAAAAAATTGAGTAAACTAGTACAGTATAACACGTTTGGAGTTGGCTGAAAAGCAAAATCCACACAGCGAAGCAGCAGACTGTGTGGTAATATGGTCAAATATTTGACAAAGTATTTTGATTTGACCAACTTCTATTGCCAGACTTTTTTAGAAAGTGAAAGAAATGTACTGGTAACGCTGAAAAACAATTTCCAAATTGTTTGCTTTAACATGTGTTTTTTAGAGTTTGACATGTTTGATTTTTTAACTCATATTTCTACTTGCCCTTTTATACAGGTTGGGTGAGGGCGTATCTATTCGAGGAAGAGGGGAATATGGGGATACCTGAAATGAACCACTCAGCTGGATGTGCAACCGTGGAACTCCTTCTAGTTCACCACATAGACTTGAAAGAGAAAACAAGATGAAATAGCAGAAAAGAGAATACTTGAAGAGTATACTGAAAACAGAAACAAGGAGCTCAAAAGAATACCTCTGAAACCACTCAGTTGGACGCGAGAATGTCATGCATGTGCCTTGCATCAATGTGAAGCCCATCTTACGGTTGCTTCATTTATTAGGTCCAACCAATAGTTGGTGGCTAAGTAAATTGCAGTCTACACATGGATCCCCTAAAAATGGGAAAAAATGGCGCGTGTGGGCTCGAAGCCATGCCTACTGACCGATGCACGTATTGTGAGGGATGCTCCCTGTCAACTCAAAGCTCTCAGGATTGTGTTTGAATTGAATGCGCCAGGAAAATGTACAAGGACATCGGAGTAGCCAAAAAACTGGCATCGGCTAATTATCTCGACGTCTGACAATAGACAAATTCGGTGGGATTTCCCACCTAGAATATCCTATCGGCTAATTATATGATGCTTCATAAATGGTCAAGACACTATAATTACCCATTAAGATGTAGTAACATATTATTTTACCAAATAAAGGTTGGATTTATAAATTCAATTAGACACTTACAAAATTTATTTTTTTCATTTTTTTAACAATAAACATAATTCAAATAAATAAGAATACTCAAATTTTTTATATTTATTTTAAAAAATAATTATCTTTTTAATGGGAAATGAAATAAAAAAAATATGTTAGAAATAATAATTATAAACAATAACAATAATAAAATAAAAATCTTATGAATATATGATATGAGGGTCATAACATGCCAATGTCCTTTAGAACAACAACTTTAAAATCGTATGCATGAATTGTTCATAATTCCATGGTGTACCTTCAATTAGAAAATTCTTCCACTTGAAAATTTGAAAATGGATTTTTTTGTAAATGCATCACTTTTTTCTCAATGATTGCATTAGCCTCTAAAATAATCTTGCATTCTTCATGTAACTTAGGAAATTCAAATTGCATTAGAATATTACATTTATGAAGCTCTTTATGAGTGATCATGTTGAGCTGCTTATAATGTGGGAATATTTTCCATGGCCCATCCTTCTTGTTAATCATAATCATTGGTAATAAATAAAGACTTCTATTAAGATGAATAATGCTTCTTAGTATTGATTCAATGGAATTATCATGGTTTTTTATTAGGGATAGACTCTTGGGTTCTTGAAAATCCTCTTGATGGGACTGAATGATCTCTTGAAATATTGATTGATTTTGATTTTGTGTATCTTGTACTTCTACAGAATTTAGTTGTGCCCTTATTCTATAAGAACCTTTCTTGAACAATTTATCCATCCTATGGGAACTAATAATTTCTCTTGGTGGTGATTGTATCCCTAAAAGCTCAAATATTTTCCCATTTGTACTAAAACCCTTGATTATTTCTTGAAAATTGGACACTGATCCCAATAGTTTAAACCATTGTACTCCTCAAACTACATCTTCTCTTCCAATTCGAATAGCAAATATTTATGAATCTAGATAATAACCTCCAATTACAAGATTTATATGATTACATTTTCCCCCATAAGGGAGTTGTTTTTCATCATATATCATGAGTTGGAAATTAGAGATTGCATATATAAAACAATTGAGCTCATTAGCCAATATTCTATCAATAAAGTTATGTGCACTACATATATCAATGAGAAATATCACATTTCCCTTTTTTATATAATCAAACACTTCATTCAATACAATACATGTAAGTAAATAGTAGACCATTCTTGTTCCACTCCATACATGTAGGTAAATAGTAGAATATTCTTCATCTTCAAAATTTACATGTGTTAGTTCCATATTTGGTCTTCCATAGTGATGCCTTCCATTTTCTTAACCTCATTCTCAATAACCATTAGTCTATTTTCATTATTAGCATATTTATAATACCTAGACCATTTTCTATCACAACACCAACATATACCCTTTTCTCTTTTCTATGTCTCTTGTTGAGGAGAGATCTTAGTTATTTATCTTGGTTTAGATAAGTAGCCTCATTTTTGTATAGAATTAGTGATATTTCCATTTTTCCATTTTATGGTTTGGTCTTGTATGGATATTTTAGTGGTGATGTTTTATTTCTCAATATGCATTATGTATTGCATTTCTTTTCTAACTTTACAAGGCTCCGATAGATGAACAACAAGTTTAATTTTTCATTAATTTCATTCATATACCTTTATATCCTTTGATAAAGTGTCAAATCTTGGGTTAGCATTACTAATTTCATATGCTCAACATTATATTCTACTACATAACTAATTTGTTTTAAAAAATTTAATTGGGTAAAATAGCTTCCCTTCTATGGTTGCTCATATTGGGCTACTAATTCGTTAGTAAATTCTCTCCAACTAAGTAATTTTCCTTATTTTTTACTCAGCATCCATTGGTACTATTGATAATGTTTATATTCTAAATGTGGTGAACTTATGTCAGCCATTACATTATCATATATATTATGGAGTTTAAAATATTTTTCCATGAGACCTATCCATGAAGTTATATAAATTGTACCATCAAATTATAGATATCTATTTTGGGTAGGTTTAATTTTGGACCTTTAAAAAAATTTCATCCCTTGATTTTATCTATTAGTGTTGTACCCACCTTGGTGGTTTTGTAGGCCCATCTGTTATGATAATATTTATTTTATAAACCTATCTAAACCTTCATTTAAAGATGTTGCAAATGGGTCAAATAATTTATCCCTAATGAAGTATACCATCCTTTCATAATTTTGTGTAATTATTACCTCAATTTAGGTGGTGGACAATAAAGAGGGTCATTGGATTCTATATTCATATAAAAGTCCTTTCGTCCTAAATATGACATGGCTTCAAGATATTTTTTAATTTGAATTGAAGATTATTGTTTTTACTAGGTAATGGGAATAATATCTAGTGTGAGTTGTAACCATAAAATTTTAGAATATTAGGTTATGAAAAAATTTGGTGTTCGTGTTTATGACCAAAATTTGACCACTAAATTAAGGAAATTTTATTTTTTCTAACAATAAATTTAAAAGAACTAACCCAACTTATTTTTTCTTATAATATTTTTGATAACATAATAAATTTATTTTATTGTTTTGAGTTTTACAACTAGTAGAACAAATTAGTTGAAAATCATAAAATTCGAATAAATTTCACAAAACTATGATAAACCTCTGATTTTTTATTCAAGATTTATGGTATAAGTAGCTCAAAACCCAAAAAAATAAAGACTAAATTCACAATGGTTTAAATGTTATGACATAAACAAAAAGATTGACCCAAATCATAGTTATGATACCCCTTTTTATAATATTTCATAGAAATAAATGTAAAAATATATAAAATAGAAAACCACTTTGAGTGAGTGATCTTTAATAATTAGGAAAATATATATTAATTCAATATTTGATGATATGAGGGTTTGGGAGAAATATATCCTCCTTATTTATAGATGTAACTATGTAGGGACATACCCCTTCAACTTAATTAAAAGTATTTAAAGTACTAACTAAAAGTAATATTAATGTTAAACATGGTACAAGTGCTTATTTTTATTATACTTAGGAAAATATAATATATATTTATGAATATATGATATTATAGTCATAACACTCTTTCTAAAAGAAAATTATAATATTTAATCATGATTTAGATATTTAGATCTCAAAATTTAAATCTAAAATTTTGTGATGCAAAAATAAATCTTTACATCAATTTAGTCAAGAGATATCCATTAAAGAACTAAACATCTTTAATTCCTAAACCTCCTTCTTCTCTATTAACACATTTTTCTTGCATCCAACCAAAAAAAATGAAATTATCTTCTATAACTTTCCAAAAAAAATCTCTCATTGTAAAAATAATTTTACCAATAAAACATTTTTAAATAAGAAAATGAGAGAAAATTTAAAAAATAGCCTAAAAGATAGAAAGTAGAACCAATGTCCCTATAAGAAAAAAAGAAAACCACCCACCTTTCCAACATACTAGTCAGAATTATATTCCACTACTAGCCAAAATTAAATTCCAGAATAAGTTAACATTCATTTTAAAAAGATACATAGAAACCCATATAAGAATCAGAAAAGAACCCTTTTCATATGAGATAATTTTTAAATAAAGTTTCAGAATAATTTTACATTCTTTCCAAAAAGTACATAGAAACCTAGATAAGAATCAAAAAAGAACTCTTTCCATATGAAAGATAATTTTTAAATAGAATTGTAAAATAATTTAACATTCTTTTCAAAAAATATATAGAAACCCAGATAAGAATCAGAAAATAACCCTTTTCATAGGGAAGATAATTTTTAAAAGATACTTAAACAACATAATTGTGAGAAATAATCAACAATTGGATTCCATCGTAAAAGAGAAAGTAATATTTCTTTAAAAATGTAGAAGAAAACCTGCCCGTCTCTGTATAAATAAAGTTAATCACACGTGAGATAGTTGTGTGTATACATTGACTCGTTCATGGAGCAATCTAGCGTCCTTAATTACAGGCTTTTCTGAAGCTATATTAAACAAAACATAGATAATGCAGCCTATGGTATTTATGATTTTTATATACTTTTACTGGTGTTTTTGGTTAGGAATTATTAATAAAATCTCATAATATTGTTATTAAAAAAAACAGAAAGTTCGTTGATTGCCTCTCTAATCTATATCCTACATAGCATCCGCTGTGTACAATCGTCATTTGCCCAAAAATTTATTCTACTCGATTTTTAAAACAAATCCACTTCCACTTCCACTCCATTTTATACTACATTGCACGTTTATTCAAACACATGCATCAGCAGGACTGAGGAGGATTTGACACCCAAAGGTTATCTCTCTTTCTCGTTGACAATTCTAATGCACATGCAACATTTAATTGCATGCCCTTGTCCTACGTCTGAGTTGATACAGTCCACTGCGGCACCTTCACAAAATTCAGCCATTCGCAATGAGAGTATACCCTACACAGTTTCCTTCGTGAATATGAGCTTACGTTGATAAAATACAAAACTGGGGGTCCTCAAAGTTTGCTGACCGAGATGTATGTTGGCAGGTTTATGATCTGCATATGTACGGCGGCCGAGGAAAAGGAAGAAATATAATTTTGTACGGCACACACTGCCTCCTCCTACTTAATCCACGCCGTGAGGAGTGGGAAGTAGAGCCAACATCTGTTACCTGCTATTTTGTTCGATTCCTTTTATGGTGTCATGTTTTCCACGTGGGAAATCCTAGATGCAGTGAAGCTAGACTTCAAAAATGACAGGCGAGATTATGTAAAGGAACATGAAGTCTGTCTGAATTTTATATTTGGTTTTCCCGTTTCAGACCATGTCAATGGAACTGTGTTCGTCCTCTTCCTTGTCTGATTTGTATTTATTCCCCCTCTCGAATCTAAATTTGCACACTTCTCTTCTTTCAGTGCAAGAGTAGTTGCATGTCTAGTGCCTCAAAAGCAATGGAGAACGTAGACTATGTGCCCATGAGAGCAGTGGTTAAAGATATTCAAGGCCGCTTGCAATGTTACAAACAAGACTGGCTCAGTGGATTCACTGCAGGATTCAGGTAGTTAGAAGATTTGCTTTGCCGTTATTCCATCCCTGGTTCATACACAATTCAATCTGATTTACTATGCTATGTTGTGAACAGGATATTGAACCCGACAGCTTATATATTCTTTGCTTTGGTTGTTCCTGTTATTGCATTTGGAGAACAACTTAATCAACAAACTGGTAAGACAAGTAGTTTTGTGTGTTTCAGAGAATTATATAACAAGTCAGGTTCGCAAAGTGAGAGTAGTTAATAAGCTTACTAGGCAAGAGATTATAGTGTATAGTTATTATCCTATTTTTAAGTCAAACGATGTATTTCATTATCGAGTTATTTTCATTGATCAGCTGTCGATATAATTTCTAATACTGTTTACTTTTATTTTTCTTTTTCTAGCGGGGGAATTATAAAGATAACTTTCTATTGCTTATGTGTATTGAGTCAGTTATCTATAGTAATCCAAAATACTTGAATATAAAATAATGCAAAAGACCCGACAGAGTGTAACAAAATAAGCTGACAATTGTGAATTTTCTCAGGTGGGCTACTAAGTTGTACGCACACGCTTGCATCAACAGCAATTTGCGGAATTATACACTCGATAATTGGGGGTCAGCCATTGGTCATTATAGGAGTAGCTGAGCCTACTGTTCTTATGTATTACTATTTGTACAGTTTTGCAAAGGACAGAGAAGACCTGGGTCCGTCTCATTTTTTAGGGTGGACAGCCTGGTGAGTGTGAAGGTGTTAAGGCCAGGTATAGTAGGGAAATGTTTATAAACGAAACTTAGTTGCTGAAGAAAGATGGGTGTTTAATTGACAGGATTTGTACGTGGACATCGGTTCTTTTGGTGATGATAGCCGTGTTTGGGCTGTGCTCACTGACTAAGAAATTAACACGAGTAGCTGAGGAGCTGTTAGGAGTTCTTATCGCTTTGATGTTTATGAAAGAAGCAATCAAGGTGAATGGATCGTTTCATCTTATGGCTAATAAACCAAATAGAAGTCACAAGTGCTTATGTTTCTAACTTGATGCTTGACACAGGGAATGGTAGAAGAATTTCACACCCCAAAGAGATTGTATATTGAGAATGAAGAGCTGCCATTTTCATGGCGATCGACAAACGGAATGTTTGGATTGATATTGGCAACAGGTCTGCTCTTCACGGCTATCCAGACCAGAAATGCCAGGTCTTGGCGTTATGGCACAGGTTTGTTAGGTACCTCTTGAATCAAGTTGAGCTATGTTTATTCATCGCTCCATAATCGCTAACAAGTCTCCAACTTACATGTGTGTCACAGGTTGGATGCGAGGAATAGTTGCAGATTATGGAGTGCCTGCAATGTTGCTTTTCTGGACTGGAATTTCTTACATACCAACAGATGCGTATCCTGAGGGTGTTCCAAAGCGTCTCTTCAGCCCAGTCGCCTGGCATGACACTGCCACACAAAACTGGACTGTAATAAGGGTAAACACATAATACTCCTTGCACATCGCCTGAATAACGATATGCTTAATCTCGTAGCTAAAACTAATATTCGGGAAGGTGATATGTCTAACAGGATATGGCCCAAGTGCCTCGCATACACATTCTCAGTGCATTTATACCAGCGGTTATGTTTGCGTGCTTATTCTTCTTTGAGCACAACGTTGCTGCAAAGATGGCCCAGCAGAGAGAGTACAATTTGAAGAATCCATCTTCCTACCATTACGATTTTCTGCTTCTAGGATTCATGGTATGTTGGAATAATTCATAAGCAATCATTACTTCTTGTATGCATTTAAATAAGCCAATATACTCATTTGCCAATTATTTTGATTGAATTTAGGTTCTTATCTGTGGACTCCTCGGTCTTCCTCCATCATATGCAGTTTTGCCACAGTCTCCCATGCATACTCGAAGTCTTGCAACACTGAAGCATGCGGTAGATAATTAATTATATCTCATTTCTTGTTAAGTTTAAATAAATCTCGTGATCGTAATTTGCCAAGTAATTTATTTCATGTTGAGTAGATACTGCGGGAAAAAATGTTGAAGAGTGCGAGTACAAGCATTACAAGGAATGATACAGTGAAGGAGATATACGATAAGATGCAAGAAGTTTTCGTCAACATAGATGTTCCAGCCTCGCCAACCACCACCTTGAGCTCCGACACTGTAAGAATCCACTCTAAAACTGACAGCTTTATTATTGAAAAAGATAACATTCTACCTTTCTACTAATGCGATAAGTTGTTCTTGCAGGTGCTAAAAGATATCAGAGAGTTATTGAATCTCAAGGAATTCAGAGATCTTCAAAATTCTGCAGAAAATTACAATAACGTAGAAGCCTCCACTCAAAATTTCCCGGATATAAATGGATACATCTTTGATCCCAAAAGGCATATCGATCTCCTACTTCCTGTCCGGGTCAATGAACAAAGGCTCACAAACCTCCTTCAGTCGCTGTTAATGGGTAGTTGCGTGTTCTTAATGCCGATAATAAGAAAGATGCCAATTTCAGTTCTATGGGGGTATTTTGCATATTTGGCGATTGAGAGCTTGCCTGGAAACCAATTCTGCGAAAGAATACTTCTCATTTTCATCTCCCCTAGTAGAAGATACAGGTACTTTTCTGCAAAACCAGTGCAAACTTAACCGGTACATAGTTTGTTATTTCGAAAGTTGACAAAGAAGCTTGACCTCCAGATAAAGTTATTTTATTTTATTTCAAACAACTGTACTTTTCGTGGTTCAAAATTTGAAAATGTTGTTTAGGGTCTTGGAAGACGCCCATGCTTCGTATGTGGAGAAAGTCCCATTCGACAAGATCACCATGTTTACAGTATTCCAGTTGATGTATTTGCTCATATGTTTCGGCGTGACCTGGATACCAATTGGAGGATGCGTCTTTACAGTATTGCTCACATTAATTCTTCCGATTCGGCAGTATATTCTTCCCATGATTTTTGATGCAGAGGAGCTGCAAGAACTAGATTCTTCTGAGTACGACGAAGCTCCAGCAATACCTCACGAACGAGCTGTGGCGGTGAGCTTTTATCTTTTTGGATAATAATATAATGAATAATCGGTGTATCCGAAATATTGGCTAAGGCAAAGGGTGAATTGCAGGAGGCCCAAGAGCAGGGGCTGGGCAGAGCAGAGAGCCTCCGCATGAAAGTGGACGACGCTGAGATATTGAGTGAAATTACTACTAGAGGTCGGGTTGAGCTCAAAGTTCACAAGGTAAATTCAAAACCCAAAGTTTGGACCGTATTAACAATTTTATTCTTAAAATCACATTTGATAAACGAACAAAGTTTTGTAAAAGGAGATGTTATATGCGCTGAGAGATAATCAAAAGTTTGGCAATTATTTTCATCTCCATTCTAGTTCTAGTTCAAGTTGAAAGCCTTTGTTTTCGACATGTTATAATCTGATAATGCGTTGTTATATTTCAGGTGACTAACAGTCCCAAGCCAGAACGTAAGATCACCAAGGACTCCAATTTAGGGCTTTCCCAAAGAAAATTGGGAAATGCAAGCAGCAGCTCTCAAGTGAAACCCATGTACGAGGAGGAGGAGGACGAGGAGGAAACTATAGAGCTTCCAAGCATGAGATTAAATAACAGGCCGCTCTCTACACAGAGTGAAGAAGAGGAAGGCGGTGGTGGAAGTGCTCGGTTTTCCCTACATTCATTTATAGGGTCAAGCAGAAGATCAACTAAAAGCACAACCACAATAAACACCATATAATCGACCTAAAGCTCTTGGCTTTTACTCATCTCAAGCTTCCACTTGCGGGGGCGCTGATTTTTATTTTCAATACTGATAGAAGTTGATAAGACGTTTTGAAAGATTATTTCTGAACACATTCAGGCGTGTATGTATGAAAGAAAAGTGCCCATAAATTTGCTAGGTAAATATTCATATTATTTCTAGCAGATCGATCCTCATTATTTGAATATCAGAAGATTAAAAATATGAAGAAAAACAAAGCATAAACAGTTATGGAAAATTCAGAGTTATATTGGCAATTTCAGAGTGACACAAATTTTGTATCCAAGTTAATGCCATAAGTATAGTTGTTTTTGTCTGGTGAATGGCCTTACTGTTGGCGGACGTGGATTCCAGCTCTACATGTGTAATCTCCCCTGCCACATAAATCTAACTACTTCATCTATCCCATTTAATTCTCCTATCTACTATCCTCTTTTTCTATATATCTAGATACTTCTTTTTTTTTGTGTATCCGGAAGCTTCTCCCATCGTTTTTGGTATTAGGCTTTTTTGCTTAAAATATACTCTGTTTTTTTATGAACAAAAAGAAGGATAACAGTTTTAAGAGCACTGGGAGCTCTGTGTAAGGAAAAAACATTAATACAAAACTCAAAATTGTTGAATCTTCTTTTATTTCTGTTTCATTGTTTATTTCCTCATCTGGTGTGCAGTTCGTTGTTTTATTTTGTTTGCCTCTGTTTTCAACAAACTGGTATCAGAGCAGATTTGGTAGAAGTCACCGTCAAAATCTTAGTCCAAGCAGGTTGTGGAGAAGGCAGCCTGTAAAGAGTGCAGAAATCTGAAACTGCATTGCCCAAATTTTAGATTGAAGCTGAGGAGCCGCCAAAGTTGTGAAAGGGTTTGTTTGAGGAGAAATAAAGGAGATCACAGGAATAGAAGAAGTTGTTGTTTGAGCCGATTGGAGGATACATTGTAAGAAATTTGTTGTTTATTGTTTCATGACTTGCTGCCAATACATAAAGTTGCAGATGACTATTTTATGAGATTATAGTCAAAGAATCAAAGGTCGGAAAGTCAGTTGTTTGCAGTCATACAAAAGGGTTTGCAAATTGAAGAGATTGGAAAATAAACAGAGGAATAGCAATACAAAGGCAAAGTTTTTTATTTAAAAATCATGGCAGAAACAAGTGGAAGCATTTCACAACTCCAGATTTCAATTTTTAATGGCAAAAAATATGACTATTGGAGTACAAAAATGAAAACCTTGTTTTGCTCCCAGGATGTTTAGGACTTAGTTGAAAATGGGTTTCTTAAACCAGCATACCAACAAGCTTATCAGGCTCTTTCACAAGCTAAGAAGGATTTGTTGAAAGAAAATGAGAAGAAGGATCCTAAAGCATTGTTTTTTATTCAACAAGCAATGGAGGAATCAATTTTTCCAAAAGTTTTAGCTGCCACAAGATCAAAGTAGGCATGGGAAATTTTGCAAACAACATGCCAAGGCACAGACAAGGTAAAAATAGCAAAATTACAAATTCTTAGAAGAGATTTTGAAAACCTACAAATGAAGGATTCGGACTCAATAGATTCATTCTTCACTCATGCAATGTCAATAAGAAATCATATCAGATCCTATGGAGACACCATTGAAGATCACAAAGTTGTAGACAAAATACTTAGAAGCCTACCTACAAAGTTCAATTTAGTTGTAGTAGCCATTCTGGAGGCCAAAGATCTTGCTCAGCTATTAGTAGATGAATTAATGGAATCACTCTTAGTACATGAGAAAATATTAAATTGATCAAGGACATCATCAATTGAGAATGCATTCTAGACTTAGCTTTCATTTTGCAAAACAAAAGGAAGATAAAATTACAGCAGAGGGAGAGGACGTTTTATACCAAGAGGAGGAGGAGAAAATACACAATTTGAGAGTAGAAGACCAACATCAAACTCACATGCTCATTCTACACCAACAAGAGGAAGGGGGAGCAACCATTCTCATAGTCATCATCAAGGAGAAAGGTATGATAAATCCAACATCCAATGTCATTATTGCAATAAATTTGGGCATTTTGGATCATAATTTAGGAAAAGGCAATATGACGTGAATAAGAAAAAGGCACATATTACAAATAAAAACAAGCCCAACACTAGTGAATAAAACACCATATTGATAACATGCAATGTATCACAAAAGAGTTCCAAAGAAGTATGGTTCTTAGATAGTGGTTGTAGTAATCATATGAGTGGGAGTAAGGAGATGTTTGCAACGATGGATGATTTGGTAAAATCAGAAGTAAAATTGGGGAATGATCAACGAGTTTCAGTCATGGGCAAAGGGTTAATTAAGATAAAAACTAAGCAAGGTGAGGAGAAGCATATTTTTAATGTATACTATATCTTTTGATTGCAACACAATCTCATAAGCATTGGGAAACTAGTGCAAAAAGGATATAGAATATACTTTGAAAATAGTGAATGTGTGATTCTAGACAAGAAATCAAGCAATAGGTTGATTGCAAAAGTTGAGATGACAAAAAATAGGATGTTTCCACTTAGAATCCAAAGTGAACTATTCTAAGAGCCAGAAGGATTGCAAAAGATTGTTGAGTTAGATTTCAAAGCTTCATACAAAAATGAATCTTAGCTATGGCATTTAAGACTTGAGCATTTAAATTTCAAAGGGTTGCAACTGCTATACAAGAGAATAATGGTATATGGATTGCCACCAATAGAGCCACTTAAGATAACATTTGAGAGTTGCATATTGGCAAAGCAACATAGGAAAAAATTTCCAATTGAGGAGTCTTATAGGGATAAACATCCACTTGAGATAGTGCATTCAGACCTTTGTGGACCTATGCAAACACCATCCATTAGTGGAAAATTTTATTTCTTGATGTATTTATTGATGATTTTAACAAAAAAATATGGTTTTATTTCTTGAAATACAAATTAGATGCATTTGTTGTTTTTAAGGAGTTCAAGGCAAAAGTTGAGAAAGAAAGTGGATACTATATCAAAACATGGAGAACCAATCAAAGTGGAGAATACATATCAAATTATTTTCAAAAAAATTGCATAGAAAATGACATAAGAAAACAATTTATAGCAAGGTATACTCCTCAAGAAAATGGAGCAGTTGAGAGAAAGAATATAACAACTATAAAAATGGCACGTGAAGTATGATAAAAGAAAAACATCTACCAAATGAGTATTGGGCTGAAGCGGTTGCATGTTCAAAATACATACTAAATAGATGTCCAATAAAATCAGTAATAAATAAAACACTAGAAGAAGCTTGGAGCAAAAGGAAGCATAATATAACACATTTGAGAGTCTTTGGACGTGTAGCATACTTGAATTGATACCACAAGAGTTGAGAAAAAAATTAGATGATGGAAGAGAGAAGTGCATATTTTTGGGATATAGTGAACAATCTAAGGCATATAAGCTATACAATCCTATCACAAAGAAGTTGATAATAAGTCTTGATGTTGAGTTTGTTGAAGAAGAAGCATGAGATGGCAGCATAAACAAAACAACTATTGTTGCAGCTAGTGTTCCATAAGAGAATAAAGAGAATGAAACTCAAGTTGTGAATCCTATTACACAAGCAAATGTTCCTACAACACCTACTAGGGCACCTGCCACTCCAAATCCTACTACTCCAGCAAGTAATAACAACAGCGAGTCTTCTAATCCAACACTTGCATCACTTCAAGGTCTATAAACACTTCAAAGAAGACACGAAGCCTAAGAGATATTTATGATGAAATACAAGAGGTTGAAAATGATGATTTATGCTCTAATTTTGAATTCTTAACACAAGCTAATCCAATTTATTTTGAAGATGCCATTAAGGATGACAATTGGATTGCAGCCATGGATGATGAAATATAGTCAATTGAAAAGAATCAAACTTGGGATCTAGTAGAGCTTCCTAAAGGAAAGGATGTGATTGGAATTAAATGGGTTTACAAGACAAAGTATAATTCTGATGGAAAAGTAGAGAAATACAAGGCAAGACTAGTAGCTAAAGGCTTCACACAACAACCGAGCTTAGACTACAATGAAACATTCAAACTTGTTGCAATATTGGATACCATTAGAATGGTCTTATCTATATCAGCTCAAAATAATTGGAGGGTTTATCAAATGGATGTTAAATCAATTTTTTTGAATGACATTTTAGAAGAAGTGTATATAAAATAGCCACTTGATTATGAAGTTTTGGGAGAAGAACATAAGGTATACAAATTGAAAAATGCATTATATGGTTTGAAACAAGCTCCTAGAGCTTGGTATAGCAGGATAGATTCTTATTTCACATGTGAACAATGGGTTTAACAAGTGTGGCAATGAACCAACTTTGTATGTCAAAGTGAATGTTAAAGGATAAATCTTGATAGTGTGCTTGTATGTAGATTTGATATTTATAGGTAACATGTCAATTGATTCATTCAAGGTAGCCATGAAAAGAGAATTTGATATGACTGATTTGGGGCTCATGAGATATTTTGTTGGTATAGAGGTAAGTCAAAATGATCAAGGCATTTTTATATGTCAAAATAAGTATGCTAATGATTTGTTGAAGAGATTTAAGATCGCAAAAGTGAATCTAGCTCCTACACCCATAACATTGGGCTTAAAACTTAGCAAGGATGATAAAAGTCCTAGTGTTGATGCAACTTTATTCAAAATATTAGTTGGCAACCTCATGTATCTAACCACTACAAGACTGGATATCATGTATGGGGTTAGTCTCATTTCCAGATTCATGGACAAACCAAAGGAATCACATTGGAAAGTTGGAAAAAGAGTTTAAAGGTATATAGTTGGAACAAAGAACTTTGGGATTTTGTATACATCTTCAAATGACTATAAATTGGTTGGATACACGGATAGTGACTGGGGAGGTAGCATGGATGACAAAAAAAGCAGTCCAGGGTATATCTTTCATCTTAGTTCGGCTGCTATCTATTGGGCATCAAAGAAACAACCAATTGTGACACTCTCTTCAGCTGAAGCAGAATATGTTGCAGCCACATCAACATCTTACCAAGCAATATGGATGAGGAGAGTACTTTCAGATTTGAGGCATCCACAAGAAGAACCTATAAAAATTTATTGTTATAACAATTCAGCAATAGCCTTATCTAAAAATCATGTTTTTCATAAACAAAGTAAGCATATTGATACAAGGTACCATTTTATTGATGAATTGGTGAACAATGGTGACATACATCTTCAGTTTTGCAAGTCTGAAGAACAATTGGTAGATATCTTTACAAAGCTTCTTGCAAAAAATGTTTTTTAGCAACTCCAGGAAGGAATTAGAATTGCAGACATACATGGAAGTGAAGATTAAGGGGGAGTGTTGGCAGACATGGATTCTAGCTGTACATGTGTAATCTCCCCTACCACATAAATCTAACTACTTCATCTACCTCATTTAATTCTTCTATGTACTATCCTCTTCTTCGATGTATCTAGATACTTCTATTTTTTGTGTATCTGGAAACTTCTCCAATCGTTTATGGTATTAGGTCTTTTTTCTTAAAATACACTCTATTTTTGTATGAACAAAAAGAAGGATAACAGTTTTAAGAGCACTGGCAGCTCTGTGTAAGGAAAATGCATTAATACAAAACTCAAAAATTTTGAATTCTCTTTTATCTCTATTTCATTGTTTATTTCCTCATCTGGTGTGCAGTTCATTGTTTTATTTTGCTTGCCTCTGTTTTCAACACTTACAATAAAGTTTTAAAAAAAATTAAAAAATAAAAAATAATAATATTTAGATTGAACATGTTAATTAAATTGCGAGTGAAAAATAGGCAAATATTTATATTTTATGATTTAAAGGTTTCATGTATGCAGAATCAATCCTATAAAGATAAAGTTCAATTTCTCATAATAAATATAAATGTTGAAATAACAATGTTACCATTATGACTTCATCAAATTTCCCCCTTGTTGGAATATACACCCCAACATAACTATTAATTGTTAGAATAAATCATAAGAGAAACTCCACATGTGTTGTTCACATGTCATCAAATAATATTTAGGTGCCCATTATGTTCAATTAAGTTTAGTTTGTTGTCATTAGATGTCCAGTTTGTTGCAACTGAACAGTTCCAATTAGTTGTCATCATAATTAGCATAACTAAAGGAAGACTATTGGGTGTCTACAACTATAAAATATGTACTTTTGAATGAATAATGTATGAGTTTATTTGTAGTTCCATTCTCTGTATTTTTGTTGTTGTTTCATTTTTATATTTCTCTCTTCATTCATTCATATTTGATAGTGGATTGTACCTTGAAATGTAATAAGCATCTCCAATAATCAATTCAAGGGATGCCTATTCAAGTCATGGTTGAAGTTATGGAACTCATCATCAAGCTCATTCCCTAGCAATCTAGATTTTTTTCCTTAAATAACTTGTTTTATCCCTAGGGTCTTATGTTTGTTTCCTTAAAATTATTAACTCATGGGACCCTTCACTCCGTAGTAGATGATAAGTTGTTTTAATGGGAGCATGTGCTAAAAATACCCTTAAGTTGCTTGTGCCTAGCATGCAGACCCCACCAATCCTTCCCGCATGAATATTTTATTGAAGAAATGCTCCGCAGAAGCAATAAAACATTGATATAGGTGTTGCTTTTCTACTCGATTGTGTAATTTCATGGAAGGTTTGTTACTAAAGGTAAAAGTTAGTTGTAGAAGCATGGAAATAGTGACACATGGCATGTTGAGAATCACTCATTTGACACATGACCCCTATCAAGGCCATATGAGTGCCATGTGGCACATTTTAAGATAATTTTGTCAGTTTGGAGAGTCCCTTGAGGGGGACTACAAGCACCTTTTAGAATTGTAGAAAATGAACTAGTGGCATGATTTCATGTTTCATCAAAAGGTACTATCGGATGCACCAAGAGGTCAACAACTTGCATGATTTTAGAGGATTCTACCATTCTATGGGACACCTCAAGGAAGGCCTAAATATATTTCGTGAAACCACAAAAGGGGGATATGTGTCGAGTTTCAGAGCTATTAGGGTGGACACATGCCTAGATCTCATTATTTCTAATAGGTTTTATTTCAAATGTGAGATTTTTAAGGCACAAACTATGTGACACATGGTGCAATCTCTGAGCATTTATAAAGTCCTCGGATCTCTTTGTAACAATTCAATTTTCATGTCATAGAGTTGCAGAAAGCGTGGCTGGTGTTGACATCAGTTACTTTTGACATTTCTCTAGCAGCATGTCTCATAGAAATGTGTAAAAGTGATCCCACATGGAGCAATTTTATTGGCAAAAGATCTTCTCAACTTGTGTCAAATATTTTTATATCAGTCAAATGGCTAGCAACTGTCAAATCTTTTCCTTTTTCTTGATAATCAATGGCCCACATTCAAACTATAAAATGGGCATATTCATGCTCTAGCTCGCATGAGCTAAGAGTAATGGAAAAAAATATGGGTTTCTATCATGTCCTAAGTGAATTTCCTTCTATAAATCCTACGATCCCATCAGTTAAAAGGTTTTTTAATGAGGATTTTTTGCAAAATAGAATTGTTAGTTACATACACATGTATATATTATTAAAATCTACAATCAATAGAATGCATAGGAGAAAACAAGAAAGGAGAATAATCATTCCTCCTCCATGGCTAACTTCCATTGCACCTTCTAACTTTCCTATGATAATGAGTGCCCTTAGATTTTGTGTGAGAAAATTCTATAATGCCTAGCCCTAAACAAAGCTTTGAAGGATTTCCTAAGTATTGCTGCAAAAGAAACTTAATTCTAGAATGCAAGTAGCTAAGATGAAAAATGCAAGATTCAATAAAGAAAATATATTAAGAGATAATAATTAGAGATGTCGAAAATGAGGACAAAATTGACATTTTATAGAAAATGCAATTTTGGATGAACGAATGAGATTGAAGATTGAGAAAATTCCCTAGAATCAATGGTCAAGATTCAAAATGAAAACTCTCAATTAGGGTTAGGGTAAAATTCTCAAATGAGTGAACAAGATTTAATTTAAGAAATTAAATCAAGGATGGAGAATGAATGTGACAGTGGGATGAAATTAGTAAAAATCAAAAGATAAGAAGATGAGATTTTAGAAAATCGGTAATATTAGCAATTACTTGATTTGTAGAAGAATACTTTCATTTTGAATTAAAATTAATTCAAAATATGGATTTTGTGAAATAGTGAGTAATTTATTTAAAATTAATTACTAAAAGAAGAAGCAGTTAACCATGTGAGACATTTTTAAATAAATTATTTTATTTAAAAAAGAGGGAAATGTCAAATAAGACAATTAAATAATTAGGAATAATTATTTAATTTAGAAGAGTTAGTTAATTAATTAATTAAATTAATAAATCTATTTAATTAAAAGAGGATCCAAGAATTAGCGACACATTAAATAAATAAATCAAAATATATTTATTTAATAATCAAGAGGACATTAATGACAAAGATTAATTAAATAAATTGAGAACTTTATTTAATTATGAGAAGACTTTGATAATTAGTGACACATAAAATAAATAAGTAAGATCTATTTATTTAATAATCATGAAGAATAGAAAATCATGAATTAATTAAATAATTATGAATTATTTAATTAATAGTTGAAGGTGGGTTAGAAACATAATTAAAAAGTGGTGGCCTCCTAGACTACACTGATAGCATGTCGGATCTGGCTAATTTTCTAGTTTCTTCGGGGTTAATTAATATTGAATTACTGGGCTATAATTTCACTCAGTCTAATAGAAGGGTTGGTGGCGATCTCATTCAGGTTCGTCTTGACCACTTCCTATGCTCTCCTCATTGGACTAATGCCTTGGATGCCAACCTGGTTACTTTGCCTAGGACAGTATCGGATCATAATCCTCTTTTGTTGACCACTAATATTCATCCCTCTGGTGGTCCCTATCCTTTTCGATTTGAAATAATGTGGAACTCCCACCCCGATTTCAAAAAGAAAATTGCTGAATGGTGGAATATTCCTATCCAAGGATCCCCTATGTTTAGGCTCTGCTTTAAACTTAAACATATTAAATTGATAGTTAAAGGTTGGAACAGGAATGTGTTTGGAGATGATTTTCAAAGGAAAAAATAGATCGAGGGGAAGTTGAGGACTTTACAGAAAAATATGGATGAGGGAGATGATAGTCAGTGGACTAACATTCAGGAAAAGGATGCCAGAATGGAATGGGAACGGGTCTTAAAAAATGAAGAGGTCTTCTGGAAGAAAAAATCTAGGGTCCAATGGCTGAAGGAGGGAGATAGGAACACGCCCTTTTTCCATGTTTCTTCCATCAAACACCAGAAAAGGAATCAAATTTCTAAATTGTTAAGTGCCTCTGGGGAGGTGATTTCTAATCAAACTCAAATTGGGTCCTATGCAGTTAATTTCTTCATGGAGGCTTTTTCGGCCCCTACGGAGGCGCCCAACCTAGCTCTGGATTGTAAGATCCTCCAGCATCTCCCTGCTCCCATCTCTCAAGAAGATAATTTGGGAATTCTTAGAATTGTTTCCATGGAAGAGGTTCGGTTGGCTACTTTTAGCATGGGGGCCTACAAAGCCCCGGGACCTGATGGGTTTCCTCTTGCGTTCTTTCAAATTTTCTGGGATACTGTGGGCTGGGACCTTGTGCTTGCGGCAAGGGACTTCTTCAAATCTAGTAGGATCCTTAAACAAATGAACCACACTTTCATTTCTCTTATACCCAAGATTAGTGAGCCTCTTTCAATGTCTGACTTCCAACCTATTAGTCTTCGCAACACCTTTTATAAGATCATTTCTAAGATCCTTGTTAACTAGATCAAACCTTTTCTGGATAAAATTATTAGTCCTACCCAAAAGGGGTTTGTCCCGGTGCGACACATTCTTGATGCTTCTTTGACAACCCATGAACTACTCCACTCTATGGATAGATGTAATAATGTGGGGATGGCACTTAAGCTTGACATTTCCAAAGCTTATTATAAGGTTCTGTGGGAATTCATTTCAAAGGTCCTGGCTAAGTTTGGCTTTAACAACTCAGTTATTAAGCTCATTATGAAGTGTGTTAGTGCTGTTAAGTTCTTGGTTATGGTTAATGGATCCCCCTGTGGTTTATTCTTTGTTGGTAGAGGGCTCAGATAGGGAGACCCTCTCTCCCCCTATCTATTTATTATGATTACCGATGTGCTTAGCAAGAACTTCACAAGTCTGTTGTCAGAGGGCTCCATTTTTGGTGTTAGAGCGGCTACCTCTCTTAATCCGATTGTTGTGCAACAATTTGTTGATGACACCTTTCTTTTTGGGAAGGCTCTATTGTGGAAGCTAGGAAATGGAAAGCTTGTCTTAACAGCTATGCCTCTTTCTCTGGTCAAAGCATCAACTACAATAAGAGCAAGATTTACTTCTTTAATTGCTTGCCTAATTTGAGAAACAGGGTGACTGCAATCCTGGGATGTGTTGGTGATTCTCTCCCGTCAATTTATCTTGGGATCCCTCTCACGGTTAAGGAGGTTCCCACGGAGTTCTGGAATTCTATTCTGGAGATGATACAAAGGAATTTAGTTGGGTGGAAGGGCTCTTTGCTTAGTCATGTTGGAAAACTTCAACTTCTCACCACAGCCATACAAGGTATCCCCACATAATTTCTAGCTATTTTTAAGATGCTTAAGCATATTGCTGATAAGTTTGAAAGAATTCAAAGGAATTTCCTTTGGTCCGGTACTGAGGAAAAAAATAAAATTGTTTTGGTTAAATGGGAAAGGATTTGTTAGGCTAAAAATTCTGGTGGGCTTGGAATAAGGAAGATTGTCATCTCTAACAGGGCGCTGATGGCCAAGGTTGGGTGGGACCAGTTAAGGAACACCAAGGACTGGTTCAAAATTTTGAATGCTAAATACCTCTAGAACAAGCCTTTGATTGATTGTCTTTTAGAACCTAATCCTCAAGGCTCTGTTGTCTGGAGGAGCATTTGCAACATACAAGGCCTTCTAAAGAAAGGGATTAAATGGAAAATGGGAAATGGGGTCAAAATCAAGTTTTGGGAAGATACTTGGCTTTTGGACTCCTTCTTGGCTTGCTCTGACTTTGGGGCAGTGATGGGTGAGGCTCAGAGATTCTTTGGCATACATATCAGCGACTATTTGGCTGGCCCCCCTAGTGCTAGGATTTGGAGGGATCTCTCCCTTTGTTGCCCCCACTCTCTTGACCTTTTCTACCTAGCTCAATCCCTTCAGGTGTTGCTCTCCAGTATCAGATTTTCTTCTTATGATAGGGAGGATGAGTTCTTTTGGGCTTTAGATAAGCAGGGGGATCTTTCGGTGCGTTCTGCTTACAGACTATTGTCTAATGAAATTTCTATTGTGGAACCCTGGAGGAGGGTTTGGAATCGTCATATGATACCTAAAATTAATTTTTTCTGGTGGACGACCTATCATAATAGGATTCTAACTCAGGATAATTTGAGAATCCGAGGGTTGTGATTTCCTAATAGATGTTTTCTATGCAAGGAGGGGGAGGAAACTATCAACCACCTTTTATTACACTACCTGTATGCTGCTGAAGTTTAGGGGATGGATTTTGAGAAACTTGATGTCCTTTGGGTTATGAGCAAAGATCTTTTATCATTTATCCTGGGCTAGAATGGCCCTTTTTTCTACCCTCTGACTGTTGAAATTTGGAAGCAGGTACCCCCAATCTTAGGTTGGTGTTTATGGAAGGAGAGGAATAATAGGATTTTCAAGAATATTGAGTGGAGCCCCAAGGAAGTGTTTGGCATTGGTGTTAGGCTCATCGAAGAGAATATCTCTCTCTTTAGTGGGAAACTACCAGAGATGGGGCCACGGATTTATGAAATAAAAATGGCTAAGGAATGGCATCAGGATCTAAAGGCTAAAGCCTTTGATAATTCGAAACTATTAGCTAGGAAAAATACCAGATAGGAGCCTCCGGATACTGGATGGTTCAAATTTAATTTTGATGGGGCTGCTAAAGGCAACCCAAGAAGGGCAAGTATAGGTGGGATTATCAGATATTCTATGAGGAATATGGTGGTGGGTTTTGATGGCGGCATTGGGGATCAGTCGACTCTAGTGGCTGAGGTTCGTGCGCTATTCATGGGCCTCAAAATTGTTGTTTCTCTGGGGATTGTTTATCTCCACATTGAAGGAGATTCCAAGTCAGTGACGGATGCTGTGGAAAAAGATATATTCATAGGTTGGAATACCAAGGATATTTTTATGGATGTTAGCTCCCTTTTGTCCAAATTTAGGGACAAAAAGGTGACTCATATTTTTAGAGAAGGTAACCGTGTGGCGTATGCTTTGGCTAATCTTGGTTCGAGTTGGAATTCAGCTAGATGTTGGAGGAATAAGGAAAGACTGCCGCCAAATATTCAAGCTTTGATAGAGCGGAAACAAGGCTACCATGGTTTGTAATGATTTTCAACCTTTGGATGATGAGAGTTGATTGGGGGGCCCACTAGTTATTTTGGGTGTGCTGGTGGATGAATATCAACATTGGTATGGAGTACAGGTGGATTTTTCCTGGTAAAGATGCGTGTGTGAGGGGTAGGGAAAGGAGCATCCACATGTCTGTCCTTTGGACATGGTGGATGGGTTTGGTTTCTAAGGTTATGATGAGATGGCAGGGAGGGGATTTAAAAGAGGAGTTCAAGATTCATTTTGGCGGCTTGATATGGGTTAAATGGAAGGATGTGACTTCACTTCAGTTGTAGGGCCGTACTATGCGATCTACTCTTTTGGTAATTGGATTTCTTGTTTTATCTCCTCATTGCATTTGAAGGAGTGATTGTATTTATAATGATTTGACTATCTATGATGAGATTTGGCCTCCTTCTAGAGGCTTCGAGCCGGCTAGTTTAGCTAGGGATTCCTTTGGCTTTTTTTGGAGGATTGCTAATTTAAGTGTTTTGGCCTGTCTACATGGGTTTTTGTGCATTCCCTATTTCTCCGCCAACTCTTGCCTTCTCTATTGTAATCATAAATTCATTAATTTTTGTGTCTTTTCACACTATGGTATAATTCCTCTCTGCACGTGTGAATGGTACACGGGGTTTATTTTGCTTTGCTATAATCCCTGTCTTAACTATCTTTTGGAGATTATTGTTCGCGACTGCTACAATCGGTATTTTTTGCTTCTCTTTGAGTTTTTTGTGCAGACTGGCAGTATGGGTGGTGAGCGTGTTCAGACTGAACCAAACAATTGGAAGGATTTTTGAAACAACCCTCTAGTCTGGCATATTTTTGTGGAGGGAGGAATTGCTCCACTCATGGAGTGCTTAGCCGGCCATGAACCTAATTTATTGGGTCAGTTTGCCAGTTCGTAGAAGGATAAGAGGGTCTCCATTGGTGGAATTTTGTTTCGAAATCAGCGAGGATGTTATTGTGCAAGCTATGGGTTTGTTGTGTGTGGGGAAAAAATATCCTAAACACACAAAAAAGTCGAACCACAAGAGCCTTAAATCATTTTTCAGAGGTGAGGAGACCCCGGTTCGGAACCAAGCAGGGTTTGAAAGGGAAGCGTTGCCTAAGCCGTGGGACCTAGTGTGCATGGCACAGATGAAGTATGTTACTCTAGAAGGTAGATATAAAACCTATTTCTTTTATCATTTCCCTTTGTTAAACCAACTTAGGCACAAAATTTTTCTTAGTTTCTCGTTTTTCCTTTTAATGGACTTGGAAATTTCTCTTGACAAGTGTAAAGATTCGGCCAGCCATTATCCCTATGATCTCTCACCGCTCCCACTCCATCAGGGGCTTATCCTTCGTATGTATCACTTTCATCTTGCCCTTTGTTCGCCTAAAGCCATCACTGATGTCCGCATCAACAACATTGAACCCCTTTCTACTATGCATATCTCCTCGGCCGATTCCAAGAGTCCTCCTAAGAAGTATAATGTTGACAATGTGGGGAATCCTAAAACCAAATTTTCCACCAAAAATCTTAAGGGTGGGTTGGGAAAGGCCCATGCCAACGTGGTGGAAGGGCTCTATGCGCTAAAAGCCACTTAGGCTGATACGATTGTTAATGTCACTGTTACGAGAAAAGGTAAGGATAAATGCATGCAGGCTACGACTGCTAAGGATGGAAAGGGTAAGAATGTTGTTAGGAAAGATTCCAGAGGGGATACGGTGGTGGGGAACATGGAGATGACTGGAGGCTAAAGTGCTAGGAGGAGATCTAGAAGGCTGGCCAAGAACAGCAAGAAGAGGTTAATCATTGAGGATTGTGAGGAGGAGCAGTCGAACAACAAGGGTTACAAGGAAGAAGAGTTTGAAGATGTGGAGGAAGATATTGAGGAGAGGCCCTAGCTTACTCCGGTGGACAACAAGCTTCCTTTTGATGGCTCTGGCTCACACTCTCCGCAGCCGCTAGTGGATGAGCCTGGTGAGGTTCAGGGTGCTATGGATGCTAGGGTGGATTCGTGCAAGGTGGTGAAGAGATTGGACACTCTTGAAAAAAGTTTTCGGGGGTTAACCGGCTTCACCATGAAATTGGGGCACTTTGTTACAAGCACTCTGTTTAATGCTATGAAATAGGAACTAGAGGGGAACAATAGCTAGGATAACAAAGAATGGGTGGGAGATGAGGCGGTGGACCTCCTGATCAAAAACTGGGATGATGCTAGTTAGTTGCTCCTGGTGCCTGTCTGTCGGCTATTTCTTGGCTGTTGTTGTGCTGCCTTTGGGTTGTTTCTGTTATTTTTTGTTTTATGTTAGTTGTTTATTTTAGTCCTTTTTTAGCCCTTGGGGCTCGTTGTGTAGGGTACAACTCCCTGTAAATGTTGTTTAACTTTTCAAAAACATAATTAAAAAGTCTTAATTATGCTAGGACTAAAAAGTGGTAAAATAGTGCTTGTAGGCCTAGGTCATTTTTATTTGTCTACAGGTTCACCTAGCATTCTAAGCGTCCAATGAGAATAATTTGCAGAGCTCAAGAGCATTCCACAATAATTAGGGATTTTAGAAGTGCAAGAACAAGTAAGTACATCTGTGATCGAGAAATTCACTTGATTTTTTGTTCTAGAGTTTACAGTTGTGGTAAACTTAACTCTAAGGTTTAAATTAGGTTAAGGTATGCATTATATTATCTTTATTTGTTCTAAATTTTCCTAGTTACCATCTGAGAGTTTGTAAATCCTACAATCAGACCCTAGAAAACCCTAGTTTCAAATTCAAATCGTAATCATGAGTCCACCAAAGAGCCAACCTTCTTTAAAGAGAAAATTAGATGAAAACCTAATTGCCCAGCTTCCTTGCTCTTCTAAAATGAAAATTAGGATTCATGGTCTTGGCGATGTGACTCGCATGGTAGATGATGCTTATGAATGCAAATATGTAGAACTCCCCTTCTCTCAATGGAAATTATTTGTTCATCAGTACGAAAAAGAGGAACTCAAAGGTCTCAATCTCAAATGTATGGACCTATGATTTGGAGTAATTGGTAGTACCCAATGTGTTTGTGGATTTGGATCTCCTCAAGGCCATTGTAACTAGTTATGATAAAAATGTGAGAATAGTCAAGGCTTCTAATGGTGGTGAATTGGTCATAATTGACAAGGCCTTCATTTCAGAAGTATTCAAGTTGAATATGGCTACCAATTTAAGGCTATTGATTTTGAATATTTTAAACAAAAATATCAACAAGATAGAAGTAGCTTCAAGGCTTATAGGCTTCTTAAATAAATATTTGATGGTTTTGATAGAAATTCTATCAGAATTCCCCAAAATGAAGTGGATCCATTCAAAGGAATATTTTGAAGACTATTTCATCAAGACTTACTATGCTTTGTGCCAAGTCCTCGGGGGGATTCATAGGAGAAGATTTCAATCCATATAATGTATATGGTAGTGGACATTCAAAATCCTCTTATTAATGATGAGTTTGATTTTGTAACTTATGCTGCAAATGTCATCCATAGGCAATTATTCGAAATTTAAAAGAGTGGCATGATGGTCACTTTTAGATGGTATTCCATGCTCTACCATATGTTCCTATATGAAAGAAAGAAGGAAGGGGGTCCAACCCTCCAAATTCATTCAAATTATGACAAAGGCAACTCCATCCTAGTCCAATGTTGGACACACATTTGGGATCAACATTATGAAGATGCAAATTTTGTTATTTTTTAAAATCACTTTGTAAGAAAGTTTCTCACACTTATGGGAGTTGCAAAGGTCAAACTACATAAAAAAAAAAATTGGATTTCTTTAGGCCAATAGAGTAAAGGCCAAAGTTGGGGATCCAACACAATTGGGGAGATTATTATCTCCATATTGATTCCACGGTGTTAAGATTATATGGATTCCCTATGGGACCACACATTTTTCCAAGGTTTGTGCCTTTCATTCTAGCATTTCTTGAGATCATATGGAAAATAAGTGAAACCGATATGTTTCATCTTGGTGGGCAGAAGAAAGGTTCATTTTTTTAATACATTACATTTTTTTTACTTTAATGTAAACAAAGAAGGATTAGATAAGATATACCCTGTATTAAAGAAATATAAGATGGCTCAAGATATTGCAAGAGCCTTTGATCCAGAAGGTTTTATTAATCATATTAGAATCAACTTAAAAAGACTAGCTTATGTGTATCAATTTTACTTGAACAGTGAAGATGTCATCAAGAACTAAAAATATGAAAAGGAAGTGAATGATATAAAGGTGAAGTGGACAACCTTTAGAAAGGTGGAGGAGGCTAAAGGTGAGAATTTTTACAATTATGAAGGTTCTTATGCAAAAATAAGGGATCTTATTGCAAGAATTCGAATGATCTTGCAAAACATTGATAGAATAATTAGGAAGGCCCCAGCTCTTGAAGAGAGGCTTACTTATCAATCCACTATTCAACCATTCATTTATTCTTTTAAAAGAAGTCCAAAGGGGCCTATAATAAGATATCTTGTTCAACACTCTCCCCCTCATGTAACATTACCTCCATCTCCCCCACAAGAACCTCCATCTCCCCTTGATCTCATTATTATAGAACCTTCTCCTCCTCAAGAGCAGCCATAGAAAAGGAGAAAGATTTGTTTACCACAATTGGTTGATTACCCTATTGGGCCTGATGAATATGATGAGTTTGAGGTGATAAATGAAGAAGTGAATAAAGTGATGCCTTCTCCTCAAAGATAATTTGAGATCAGATTGACTCAAAGAAGGCTTGGAATTGATAGAATTGGATTGTCAACAATTTATGGATGACAATCAATTTGTAAAGACTCAAGATTTTAAAGACTTTGTCATCAGATCAAATAAGGAAGAGTTCCATAGAAGGTTGGAGCGAGAAAAATTAGATGTTCTTAGGGAAAAATATGAAGAAGTTACCAATAAGGTACTGGAAGAAATGAACTTTAATGCTAGGAATATCACCCTAGAAGAGGGAGGAGATTGGTAAGAAAAAGTGGGTTATTATTTTTCCCTAAATGGGATATTGCTTCATCCATAGATTTTGACACCATCAAAAAGTAGGACTAAGAATTTTTCGCTTCAGAAGATCAAGCTCATGTTGCACTAATAGGATCAAGGTTCCACTCCAAGTGGGAGACCCTTGCAATTTGGGCCCTTTCCCCTAATACCAATAAGCCTTAGGTTGAAGAAGAAACCAAAGATATAAGGGGAAACCTTGGAAAAAAGAGGGTGTTTAACACCTCATCTATTGAAGATGCTACATTAGTAGTTGATACTACTAAATTTACTAAGGCCATTGTAGAAGCTTTGTAAGGTAAATATGATTTAAGTTGTTGCAAGATCATCTTGCTCTCACAGTAGAGTACAATAAATCAAAGGTAAAGGAAGGATGTAAGAAATACCCTTTACTAGCACACCAGGAGGTAGATCTTCTTCTAAAGCACTATCAAAAGATATAATAAAATAGAGTGAAGAGCTCAAGGAGAAGATCAAAGAAATAGATAGTCTTTTGAAGAATTCTCAAAGCATTCAGCATGAGGATAGATTCCATGTGGTGTCTAAATTTTTTGGACATTTGATATCCAAAATTTTGAATAAGGTGAGAGCTACCCATAGAGATTATGCCAACCCAATGAATACATTTTAAAGAGTTTCCAAAAGTAGGGAAAAAAAAAAAAAATACAATGACTAGATGGCTCCCTAGAATAAATGCACTACAAGGAATATATACGAGATCAGCCCATGACTCCAACCAACTAGAGGATATTTCATCCATCTAAATTATGGCTAAATCGGTAGGTGAGATGCAAGAATACATGGACTAGCTGATAGAGAAGGTAAATACAAGATTAAATTTATTTAAGAATATAAAGATTAGAATCATTCCTCATATCATAAATGAAGATGGAGAAATAAAGGAGCTCCTTCAATGAAAATCTCAATTCAAGGCTCTTTCTCCCACTCTATCTTATTATATTTGTGATGATAATAAGGTTGATTTTGAACTCTTAAAGACTTGTATGGATAATTTGATAGATACAAATCAACTTCTTGATGCTTTTGAAAATGAGACATCACCAATTTTGTTTAAATATACTCATTATATGTACAACATTGATTTACTTCTTATAGTTAAGTGGCTAGAAGAGAGGGTATATCAGGCTTGGGATGAGAATTATAATCAATTTCCAAGATTATGAGCCTTCTTATTAAAAATTCAAAGTGAGGAGGGAGTTCTAATTATTTCAATTTATGGAATTTGTTAATTCTTTCATTCTTTGTACATCTAGGAGGTTTGGGCATTCTTTTGTCTTACAAGTGGTCTACTCAACATTAGCTCCAACAACTTCAAAAAGGGCATATGCTTTTAGTTCGAGATGAAGCCCTCAAAAGTAATCATTTTTCCCTCATCATTGCAATATCATCATGTATCACCTTAATCAATTCAAACAACATTTTATCTTCTAGTGAAATATTCTTTTTATCTCTTTTAAAAGGGTTGTTTTTATTTTGCCTCTTCTCCGAAAATATTGTAAAATGAAAATGTGACATCTATCATATGCCCTCAAGCTTGTTTGCTCCCTTGTTTCTAAAAAATTGAATTAAGGGCTTTTATCTCGAGATCTTGGAGAATTTTTGTAAGCGTAGCAATTTATAAACCATTTTGTGTATATTTGGTCTAGGTTTTCTTGTAGAAAATATTTTGATGTAATTATCAATTTTGTATGGAAATACTAGCTCCATACATGAATATACAATGGAAAACTTGTAGCCAATTGTCTCCTGAAATGTATACCTCTTTTCATTTATAAATAAAATCATATCAAGAATATTTTTGTTCATCTACAAACTTTTTGTGGTTGAATATTTCTTCTATGGATTTTACTCAAGGAGTGAATTAAATATGTTGTATAGCAAAATTTGAATTTTTTGAACCTATACATGGATTTGTAAGTAGAATTGTCTATAAATTTTAAAAGGGTAGAATTATAAGGCATTATTACTAAGCTTATGTGGAATAAGGTTAGCTATTGTTATACATGTTTTCAATTATATCTCACTTGACTCCATTTCCTAGGTCTAAGGCACCAGTTTGTCTAAATGTGTTTGAGTGAAACTCCATGCTCATTAATTTCAAAATGAATTTCCCTTTCAAGAACTATTTATTTTTATAATGTTATTTCAATTTTTTTCAGGTGTTGAATTTAAGAAAAAACCAAGAATCTAGCCCATCAAATGTGTTTTGTCTTTAATTATTGACCATACAATGAGAACATATATGTTCTAAGAATATTCAATAAATAATTGTGTAAATATTTCAATGAATATTGTATAGGATCACCCTCCTAAGTCTTGTAGAGCCTAAAGTGTAGAGGACGAGCTTGTTCACTCGTTTACTATTTGTTGGCCAGTCCCTTATGACAATTATATATAAGAATAATTGTCTATCCTTAAGACTCTCTTAAGATCTAATTGAAATAAAAACAAACCAACATAATGGTGACTCTATTGAGTAATATTAATTGTCATTTTAAAGAGTATGTACAATCTTTGGTTTTCATAAGCATATTTGTGTGAAGTGCCTTTCTCTTGTTGTTGAATATTGGTTTCAACTTTTGTCTTTCACTTTCATCTGAAAGATCTATAAATCCTTAATTCCTCAAGTGGGTGACGAATCTAAAAATCTCCTTGCTAGTGCAAGTGAAAAGAAAAAGTGTATCAAGAAATCATGGATTGAAGGTCTTTGTTCAGAGAAAATCCTTGAAAGAAATTGGAATTAGAACTGCCTATTGTGAAACAAACTCAAAATATTAAGGATACCAGTAAGTTAGCTCCACCTCATGCTACACATGGTAGTTATATAAATTATTTAGATAATTTATCAAGTTCAACTATTAAATTTGTGGAGAATAGAATCCCTTAATTGAATTTAGCTAGCATAAAGAATAAGGAACTCTAGATGGGTTTAGAAGTGAAGATGGCATTCTTAGAAAAGACTAAGAGAGAAATTGAACAAAATCATAGAGAATATGATATTAGGAACTTAGGTATATATTAGCAAACTAATGAACCCAAAGTTTCTAAGGTTAGTTTCCCAAATAGAAAATCTATTTTTTATCCCTCTTGTTCAAGAGAAAGCTCCTTTCTATTATAGAAATCATGCCTTGACAATTGTTGCCAAAAATGTTTCTTAAATTGTCACAAATGTTTCTTAAATTATCCCACAAATCTCAGGATTTGAAAGTATACTTGAGATAGAGAATGAATTACTAAGAGAATTAAATCATCTACAAGAGGAGATGAATATAATTGAGGAAATGAAAATTAGGGAGGAAATAAATGTGAGAGATGAAATGAGAAAGGCAATTGAAAGCATGAATATTTCTTACCACTATAATAATACCTCTATTCTAATGCTATCAAATCTTGCTCCAAATAGCAATACTTTGAATATTCATCTTGGTAAGCCTCATGAAAACACTTTGAGTGATCCAACAATATCTAGTACATTACCATTAGTTCCAACACAAGGTTTAAATATTGGAAAGGTATTCCAAAACATGGATGCTACAAATAAAGATGATTTCTTGTGTAGATCCATTATCTCAAAAGGCTTCTACCTCTAGCATACCAAATCAAAAGCAATTAGAATTATAGAAGGAAGTTGAGTACCTTAGAGAAGTGTTAAAAAGGATGGAAAATATAAGGATTGGAGATCTGGTATGTTGAAGATAATAGTATTTTAAAAGCATAATATGGATCTAGAAACCCTTCTATCTCTTGTCTTGATTCTCAAAATCTACTTGCCACTTTTGTTCAAAACATACTCCAACCATACCCAAAACCTCAAGTGAGTATCCCACAACAAAACTTAGGAGGTTATGGCTAGTATGGAAATTATTAGCAATACAACCCCAATGTAGATGCTCAAATTGGAGGATATAATATGAATACACCTAGATGCCAAATTATAATTAATCAAAAACATGCTCAAGTCAATCCTACAGAAGGAAATTTTCCTACAAGAAGGAATTTGCAATTGGAAAGGTATAGACAATTGGAATTAACTGATATTCCATGATATCCAAATCCTAATCTCAATTAGATCAGGAATGTATTGATTAAATTCTCAGGACATAATTCCTTATCAAGAGAAGATCATTTGAGAACAATTTTTAACTTGGTTAATGACTTTGAGATAGAGGATGAGGATGTTGTCATAAAATTGTTTATGCAATCTTTAATTGACGATGCCAGGGATTCGTATAGGTCCATGATTGATGCTAGTGTTGACTAATGGGAAGAGTTTAAAAGAGTATTCAAAGAAAAATATGGAGATAAGAAAGACCCTAGATTACCATCAATGGATTCACAATCATTACTAAGGGTCATAATGAAATGGCCTCTAATTTTAATACTAGAGTTATGAAGGTTATGAATAAGATCCCACAGTATATGAGACCTATGTTAGAAATCTAAAATAGGTTGAATAACCAAGATCTTCTATGAGAGAAATAAGCTATAAAACTATAAATGAAATAACATAATTATAGACCCAAGATTCCAAGAGATGTGAAAATGTCAAGATGACAAGATTGCATTAGGAACTCAAAGAAAATCTGCAAAATAATGACTGCCTGCATCAAGTTGCATATGTGTCAAAGTATGTAAAAGTGCATGAGAATTAATGAAAATATAAGCTAGGTAGTGAGTTTATATAGAACTAAGGAGATGGTGGAGGTGGAAAATCCAACCAATAGGAATTAACTACCAAAAGTGGATATGGACCACCAAAAGTGGATATAGAGCACCAAAAGTGTATATGGCCACCAATAGTGGAGAGTGTTCCACCCTTTAAGGAAGGGGACACCATGTATCACTTATCTCATAGTAATTAAATGATAAACTCACTTTATTATCTTGAGAAAGCTAAATAGAAGTGTAGGAAAAACTTAGGACTAAGGGAAAATAAATTTACCCACTGGGAAAATAAAAACCTACTCCAACACCTCCCCCCCTTAAGCATAGCTTAGGAGTATGCAAAAGATGATGGGTCTCAACATATGAAGCCATGTTTCAAGACAATGAGATTATAAATTTACCCACTAGGAAAATAAAAACTTACACCAACACCTCCCCCCAAAGAGATCCAATGGTAGATGCCTCTGAAAATGACTAGAATTATAAATTATAAAAGAAAATAAACCAAACAAAAAATTTTCAAAAATTGGCCCTGTATTTGTGTATTAATCTTCAATACTTTTTCAACTCCTATTCATTTCCAAAACACAGAGCTTTGAGGTGAAAGTTATGGCTCATTGGAAAAACATGCAACAACAACTTCAACCTATAATATCTAGCGGAAAATGGTGGAAAACTTATTTTCAAAACCTTTGTATATAGAAAGTGCTCATCTCCAACTTTCCAACAATATATTTTTTGCCAAAAAAAGACACTATGGCGAAAATTATGATTTTTTTTTTAAATAGTTGAATTTAGCTTGTAGTGACGACCCCCTTTACAAAATTAAAAAAATCCAAAAATCAATTTCTCCTAAAATAGACAATTTTTATATGAGAATAGGGATTTTGGGACCTTTTGAATGCAATGGGAAGGTCCTTTGGGCTGAAAATTCTACTACAAAAATTTGTTTGCCAAATCTGAGCTTCAAACCCCCCTTTACAAGTATGTCAAATGATCTCCAATTTGGATGAAACAAAAGCCAAATATGACTTTCTCAAGTCTTATGGAAGCATTGGAATAGTCAAAAATATTGTCATTACATCTAGAATAGTTACAATCACCAAATCTCACCAAAAAAATTCATTCAAATACAGGATATAATAGATCTTCATAAGCTTTTTGATTCTGTAGATCATATTCAAATACAAGAGAAAAGCATACAAGAATTTAAAAGATCATACAAAAAATCTAATATCATAATTAGAGATCCAAGTACTCAAAACTCTCAAAATCTAAGCTTTGATACCATGTTAGAAGTCTGAAATAGATTGAATAACCAAGAATGAGAGAAATAATCTACAAAACTATAAATGAAATAACACGAATACTGACCCGAGATTCTAAGAGATGTGTAAATTTCAAGATGAAAAGATTGCATTAGGAGATCAAAAGAAAATCTATAGAATAATGACTACATGCATCAAGGTGCATCTATGTCAAAGTATGAAACAATGTAAGAGAATGGGATGGAACCCCAAAAAAAGTTCTTGGTTCTATCAAGAAAATTGTGAAAAATTTGGCTTGGTCCCTTGTTTTCTACTTTTAGGTCAATGTTCCCATCATTGTGACAGGATTTTATATTTGTAAAACTTTCAAATCTTAGCCTAAAATCCCTTGGTCATTTTAATTTTACATTGACTTGTCTTTCCAGTTTCCGGTCACTTAAGTTGTCACTTGTGCCATTGCATTTTTGATTTACCGACCCTTAGTCTTAGGTTGATGGTCACCTCATGTCTTTCCTAGTATTAATAGTCAAAGGCTTAATCTAAAGAAAATTTTAAATCCTTAACCTTCGTTATGGTTCATTACCTCGTTTACCTAGGGACACCCCATTTTTATAAATAAATTTTGTGACATGTACAAAATAATACTTCGTGTGGGTCGTCTGATCGATTGAAATCAATCTCGACTATTCCCCATATACCCATGCTAGTTTATCACTTCTTATTTTATTCACATGGGCTAGCGGGTGATGGCCACGTGGTACTGCTTTATGGTCGGGCCTGAATCCTCGCAGGGTAGTGGAAGTTGTCTGAGGCATAATCAACGGTAGATTTTATGGAATTAGGACCATTCTACATGCGCCTATATATTTTTAGCATTTAGGAGGAATGGTCACATGGGTTGGCAGGTGGAATAACATCTAATATTTTGTTTGATCTGTTGAAGCTTGGGAAACCGTGTTTTTCTTAGTATAGATTGAAATTGATGGTCGATGGTAGGTGACATGGATTAATTTTGACCACTCCCCGCCATCCCATGTGGGTCCCACATATTTCATGTATCTTTTGACGGACACACGGACAAGTGCCACACATATTACTTCTACAATTCTAATAAAGGTGGATGCGGCTAGAGATAGTAGTTGGGATTGTTCCAGGGTAAAAACAACGCTAAAATTAGAGCAAATTCTTCATTACACTTGTGAGATTGATAAATAATTTTAGAGCCATCAAATCTATCAGAGGTTGTTACATGTGGGAAAGTGAAATTGAAGTAACAAATGATGCAGGTAGATATGCTGAAGATAAATCATGATCGTTCCCCGCTGTCCTACTATGTTGAATTACAAGTGAGTTATTTTCTACAAAAAGAAGGTAAATATGGCATGACATGTATGGTTGGAAAATTAATTGTTTGATTGACATGAAAATTAAAGAAATACTTAAGTCTCTTGATTTGAAACGAGTATCAATTGCATGCACTTAATTTTTTCATCACTAATAAGCTAGAATTTCTAACTATTGATTTGGTTCAAGGTTTTGATCAACGGTTGAGATTTGAAAACAAGGTTAGTTGATTAATAATGTTCTCACATAAGCTCTCCTAGAAATTTAATGTAGACCCACACCAGTTGCTCTATTTAATAAGGATCACTTACTTGATTTTCTCACTATCCAATTGAGAAAGAATCTAAGGTCTGTGTAAGGAAGTGATTTTGAGGTAGTCATTTCTGAGTGAATTGGTAATTTTGTTTGGAGAAATTTTGTAGCAGAGTGGAAAATGGGAAATATAAGTGTAAATATCAACCTGGTTTGCCAGTCCAAGGGGCTCCATCCTCTAGAATTTTAGAATTCTCCTCAGGACGAGGAAGGTGGACCAAAGATACTAACGACGTCGGTGAAGAAGACAAGAGCTACCAAAGGTTCAACATGAGATGTTCTTAAACATGTCTACCACCTTAGGGGCCAAATCATCTCAAAGGAAATGATCAAAGGAAAACGTAAGAAGATTGTAAATGCCAGAAAGAGAAGCTACCAGAAGGAATAGGTATCACTGTGCTCGCATGGGACGTCATCATTTTCCCATTGAGCTTTCTAATGATCCTTCTGATAGACTAATCCTAGCTATTGCCAGCATCTTATAGCCATGAAGGATTGGGCTGATTCCAAGGATGAGGTGATGATGGCTACTCCTCTAAAGATAAGGACACTGAGTGGGAACACCTATTCACCTGGTGACAAGGAAAATTAATATCTTGGTACTTTCCTTATTAGCTGGTGCTCAGGTTTTTGGTCTTGCGTATTGTTTTCTCTCTAAGGTTGTTGTGACATGAAGTGGGTCTCTAGTATTTTTGGATTTTTGTGCAAATAAGGATGTTTTCTGAGGTGATATGGATCTACATTTTTTTGATGTTGCCACAATGACACTTTTTGATGACTAGTGAGATGGCTCTAATCAATGATTCCTTGGACTCTTTTTTTTTTTTCATTTGAAGGATGAATCCCCAACATCCATTGGCAGATATTTTCTTGTTTTTTGTTGAAATTCACTTTGAAATGAAAATGAAATGTAATGTGAAATTTATTCCAGCCTGGTGCTTGTTGCTCTCTTGGCTTATAAAAGGGATTCTAAGGTTGAATAAAAAGGGGGGATGAGTAGGTCAAGAAGTCAGTAGGTAAATAGGTACTTATTTTCAAGGAAAATCTATACAAGAACATGGATAGTAAGTTTCACAATAACATGTTATAGGAACAAGTCAACCAATATATGTTTTGATAAGCAATACAGACGACAAAGTGATATAAGTTTTTTGTATATTTTCTCTCCTTCATTCAAATTATACAAGCTATAAATATGATGATCAATGGTTATCTTGTTTATCTCTATTGAGTCCCAATGGATGTGTTGTTTCATTCTTTCTTTTTCATTCAAGGAATGCATGTAAATGCTTGAATTTAGTAGTAGGTTTGGTATAGTCTGTGTATGAGGATGTTAGTAAGAAGTTAATTATGGATATAATTGGTGAAAATTTTGTAAGGAAATATCTCAAGGCTATAGGTGGTTTTTTCTAAAATACAAGGTTGATTATCTAGTCATATAGGTTTATGGTTTGACTTTGTCTCTTGGAATATGGAACTGGCTTGGTTTAGTATTCATGATCTCTTTTGGTAATCAGCTTGACTGAAAATCACACAACATTATTAAATTTTTCTTTGAATTTTTCGCTAGGTGTGTATGAATGTTAATGGGACCATAGGGCGGGTGCATGGAAATGGGTTGCAATTCCGTGGACACCCTAAAAAAAAAAAGTTGAAAATCATAACGCGAGCGCATTATAACATGCTCGCGTTATGTCTCTGTTAAACCTAGGCAAGGTCTCGATGGCTACAACTACAAACAAATAACACGAGCGCATTATAACACGCTCATGTTATTAACTGTTAAAAGTAGAAAAACAAATGCAAATCTCTCATTTGCATTTCGATTGGTTTTTTTGTTGCACCCGCAGCCAAAAACCCCAGAATATTGCACTCACGTTCTAGGAGGATAATTTCTTCACCAAGAATCCATATTTCTTCACAACAATGGCGCCACGATGACGAGGAGCTGTAAGAGGTAAGGATTCTATGGTTTTTGTTTTGAAATTGTTAGTTTTAGGTTGAATTTGTTAGTTGTAGGTTGAATTTGATATCTATTTGTTTAAATTTTTAGGAGATGCAAATCAACCTACAAACCCTCAAAATCCTCAATAGGAAGACCATCCAAATCCTTAAGATCAAAATCAACCACAACATCAACCTCCTCCACCAATCACTCAACCCCCTCTTGGAACTCAACAAAATTTAATGAGTGAAATTGAGAACAACAAAAAAATAATTGAGGATTTGATCAATAGGTTGAGTGATCCAAATGGTTCAACCACAGAAAGAATGACCCTAGAAAATTCATTGAAAGATATGTTAACAAACGTAGATTCAATTAGCAAACAAATAACTAGATGGGAAGATGGGAGGCAGGCGATTAGGGACTATTATGCAAATAAACTATCATACAAGGATGTGAAAGATTTAAAAATTACAAAAGGTGATTTGTGCTCATTATTCACCGACCCACGCACAAATCAAAATCTTACCCTCAATGTGAAGAGGTTTCCTATCCATTGGTGCCACCACCAATAGATGAAGGACCAGTTTTATGATAGGTGGTACATGGTCTTCGATTACACATCATGCAACAATTGCGAGGTCCCGCAATATTTCCTTAAGAAACTATACAGTGAGTTCATATTGAACAAAATCCCAAATTATTTTGATATGAGGGATTTCTAGGGGAGAGGTGGGGGGTCAGCTTAGGATAGACCTGGTGCACAGCCAGATCCTACTTGGCAAGGTAGACGAACTCTCGCTAGGCCACCTCATGAGCACGTTGTTATGCCTTCCATCGTGAAGGAAAGTGCTAACATAGAGACATTGTAGGCAATCAGCACTTTGACCCAGAGTGTCATCCATCATACTAGCCCTATTCTACAGTGCCATCCAGGGGAGTCTTCTAGTGGTGGCCTTCGAACACGTGTGTCAATCTTGTGGGGCTACTTGTTCACATGACCCCACCGACCCCTAGGAGACTAGTACGCAGGATCCGTCTACAGCTATGGAGATGGAGAGGGTAGCTAAAATTTTGCATGAGGCATATGGCATTGATAGTTAGGTAAAAGTTAGTGCATGTGTTCATTGAATTTAATTTATTAAATTTCTATTTTGAAATGCAAGATTAACTAAAAATGTTTTATGATTTTAATAAAATTGTAGGGTCACAGTGTTGATACTGGATACACCGGCCCCCCACCAACCTATTTTTGCAGTACACCTATCGCTAGGGTATGTAACTAGTAAACAATTATAAGTTTATTGGATATTAATGGAAATTTTTTATGAATGGTAATTTAATATGCAATTTTGGATGTTGAATAGACTAATATTGGAGGTTTTGATGGAACACTTCCTAGTGGCAGTGGATTTACTCAAACCTTCACGCAGGTAATAAAATAAAGAGTTTAACTAATGAATCAAGTACTTAATAGATTTTTGTAGTTTATACATGCACATCGTTGATTACGTTGAATAATTTGTTGTTTTATTTTCAGTTGTTGTGAGATGATACACCTTTGAATGTGACGAGGGTAATGGATATTGGTGTGACATCTACTATACAATCCTCAATGGCTCTGACAAAAGAGGTATGAGGAAAATTAGTAAATTTTAATTTACATTTGTTGTTATAGATGTTAGTTAGTGAAAAATCAAACCATTATTGATTCACGTAGTTTTTGTCTATTTGTATGGTTTATATAGGACTTGAGCATTCCTGAGCATGGGTGTGAGGATATTTCCATTGTGGAGAGAGATCGTGAGATGGCTGTAAGTGATTATTTTGTCAAATATATCATTTTTTATAATGTAATTTCTATATATTCATGTCTTTACTTCTTATTGTAACAGTTAAAACTTCACCATGAACTAAACCCTAGGAGGAGTAACAGGAGAACTCCACAAGCACAGCAAAAATGAGTGACAGACCTATCGCCATCCGAGCGAAAAGGAAAGGGAAATATTTTATTTCTTGCGCATGGAGAGCAATGACTTTTGATTCCAGAGTCCTTTGTTGTATGCCTGCATGGCAGTTTTGTACATATTTTTAATTGGACATATTTGACATTGTATGCCTAGATGGCATTCTCGTAAGCCTATATGGCTATTTTGTATATATATTTCATACTTATATTGACATATATTGATGTATGCCTACATGGCTATTTGGTTAATACAAATATATCTTTTGTTGATGCATGTCCATATTTGCATTCTAAATTGATGGTTCAATAGATATGAGTTACGTGTATTCAAGTGTATACTTTACAACTTATGTGTATACTTTGTGACTTACGTGCATTCGAGTGTATACTTTTTGGCTTACATGTTTTCATGCATATACTTTGTTTTAATTTGTGTATACTATGTATTCATGTGTATACTTTTTGAGTCTTACGTGTTTTTGAGTACTTGTACTTCCCTTATTGACATGTACATGTTTGACTTATTCACGTGTATAATTATTAATTGGTAATATCATGCATTGATCTATGTCATCCTCAATGCATGATCCTTGAGATGGAGTAAGAACACCCTCAAGGTCAAAAGAAGTTTCACATGCATTCTTCATAGGCTCATTTTGGTAGTGAAACCAAAAACCTCTTGCATCATTGAAACGATTTTTTTTTTCCTTTATAGCAAGTCTGAATCCATTATCATTCTCCATCAGTTATTAATGTATCCACTCCCCATTAATGGTTGTCTCATGACCTTCATGAAACCAAGCACTTATCTCATTTGTGATAGAAGAAATGTAAGAAGATTTATCTTCCTCCTTATGAACCATTCATTATCATGAGAGATGGGTTCTTGTGAACCACTACTGATCAAACATGGGTTAATGAGTTTGACTTGTAAAACTACACGATTGAATCCTAATAGAAATATCACAATATTAATATATCTAAATGTGTTATTTTCCTTCAGCTAAAATTTGTGCTTATACTTATGTGATTGATGTATGTTTGTGTATGGGATCATAGTAATTTCTATTTGATGATGCTATTGTGTCTTTAAGGTTTATTTATTAAAGGGTGCATGGAACAAGTTTTAAATCCTTACAAATCTTTGAATTTCTTAGGTTTTTCTATTTGTCGAGTCTGGGCTCCGAGCCCGAGTCCAAGTCAAAAAATGGCTTGTCAAGTCTAAGGCAAGTCCTAGTCTTTTAACACTGGTATGCACACATCGAGGAATAATGTATATGATGATGAAGAGAGAACCCATCCTTGTTTCCAAACAAACCATGGTATAGATATGGTTGGTCAAGATTAAACATCACTCTCTTGGATAGTTCAAACCATAATCTTTCATGGCTACAAACACACCTTCATTATGTGTGTTCTTGATCCTACTGAAGAAATGGTGGAACATATTGTAGATCAAATATTACAACCCTAAGTCCACAAGAAGGTTACTTTTTTTTATTTCCGCAAATGTCTTTAAGATGTTCATCCTTCTTGAGTAATGTGAACTATTGATGTTATCTAGATCTTTGAAACTATCTGCAATCATGTGCATTACTATAGAAGCTATAGCTATATCTAATACTACAAATGACTGCTCAATGGAATCTTGATAGCAATATCACAATTTGAAACATTGTAGAAAATACCTCCTACTTATCAATTGATGAGCTAAAGGGGATCTATAATGAATGTTTCATAAGGCACAACACTTGCTAAAGGTTTTGCAAATGGGGTTGCAAGCTAAGTGGGCTTAACCTTGGGGAAAAAACTTCATGGTTAAGCGCTTGAGCTGGAGTATATTGGAATGGGTGACCTATTGGGAAGGCCTAGTGCCTCACCTCTGTGAGCATCACTTAGATGCAATGAGTGCTAAGTAGGCCATTCAATATCATTTCAAATTTTTTGCTTTAAGCAACTTACAAATTTGCAACTTAAGACTCCTCCAACCTAAGGGATCGATTTCGTGGAACATAGCTCGGAGCGATTCCACATGTTTCTATGAAAAAGAGGACCATGCCTAGCATAAACATACATATTTGAACATTTTGGAACAGTCTGCTTGGTCACACAATTTGTAGAACGAAAGTTGCACCACTTTGCACTGCTTACATTTGATGTTTTTTCCATCAAGTGAAAACCCGCCACCACTGGAAAACCACTCTGAGATAGCCAAAACCGAGAGAGGTTTTTGTAGACAGGCTCAACACAATCCTATAGGATTAGATGAGAAGTTTCTAAGAATCACGATATCTGAGTACTAGCATGCTGAAGTTTGAAGCCATTTTTCACTTTAGACCCTTAAGAGATTGATCCAGTGGAACATAGCTCAGAGTGATTCCACATGTTTCGGTGTGAAAGAGGACCATGCCTAGTGTAAAAATACCTATTTGGATGTGTTGGAATAGTCCGCTTGGTCACACAAGTTGCAGAATGGAAGTTGCACCACTTTGCAACTTTGCACTGCTTTCCATTTGATGTTTTTTCCATCAAGTGAAAATCCACCGCCACGAGAAAATTACTCCAAGATGGCCAAAACCAAGAGAGGTTTTTATAAAGGGGACCAATGCCTTTCTGTAGGATTAGATGAGAATTTTCTAAGTTTCATGGTATCTGAGTAATAGCATGCTGAAGTTTGCAGCCATTTTGCACTTTGGACCCTTAAGGGATCGATCTGGTTGAACATAGCTTGGAGCGATTCCATGTGTTTTGGTGTGAAAGAGGACCATGCATAGCGTAAAAATACCTATTCGGATGTGTTGGAGCAGTTAGTTTGGTCAGACGATTTGCAGAGCGAAAGTTGCACCACTTTGCAACTTTGCACTGCTTGAATTTGACACTTTTTCCATCAAATGAAAATCCACTGCCACAAGAAAACCACTCTAAGATAGAAAAAACTAAGAGAGGTTTTTCTAGAGGGGCCCAACTTTTTTTTGTAGGATTAGATGAGAAGTTTCTAAGTGTCATGGTATCCAAGTAATAGCATGCTGAAGTTTGCAGCCATTTTGCACTTTGGACCCTTAAGGGATCGATCTAGTTGAACATAGCTCAGAGCGATTCCATGTGTTTCAGTGAAAAAGAGGACTATTCCTAGCGTAAAAATACCTATTTGGATGCATTGGAGCAGCTATTTTGGTCAGACGATTTGCAGAGTGAAAGTTGCACCACTTTGCAACTTTGCACTGCTTGAATTTGACACTTTTTCCATCAAGTGAAAATCCATAGCCATGAGATAACCACTCCAAGATAGCCAAAATTGAGAGAGGTTTTTCTAGAGGGGCCCAACGCCTTTTTTTTGGATCAGGTGAGAAGTTTCTAAGTGTCATGATATTCGAGTAATAGCACGCTGAAGTTTGCAGCCATTTTGCATTTTGGACCCTTAAGGGATTGATCCGGTTGAACATAGCTTGGAGAGATTCCATGCATTTCAATTCCAAAGAGACCATTCCTAGTGCAAAAATACCTATTCAGATGCGTTGGAGCAGTTAGTTTCGTCAGATGAGTTGCAGAGCGAAAGTTGCACCACTTTGCAACTTTGCACTGCTTGAATTTGACACTTTTTCCATCAAGTGAAAATCTGCCACCATGAGAAAACCACTCCAAGATAGCCAAAATCGAGAGAGGTTTTTCTAGAGCGTCCCTATGCCTTTCTGTAGAATCAGATGAGAAGTTTTTAAGTGTCACGGTATCTGAGCAATAGCATGCTGAAGTTTGCAGGCATTTTGCACTTTGGACCCTTAAGGGATCATTTCAGTTGAACATAGCTCGGAGCGATTCCACGTGTTTTGGTGCAAAAGAGGACCATGCCTAGCATAGAAATACCTATTCGGATGCGTTGGAGTAGTTAGTTTGGTTAGACAAGTTGCAGAGTGAAAATTGCACTACTTTACAACTTTGCACTGCTTGAATTTGACACTTTTTCCATCAAGTGAAAATCTGTCGCTACGAGAAAACCACTCCAAGATAGGAAAAACCGAGAGAGGTTTTTCTAGAGGGGCCCAACTTATTTCTGTAGGATTAGATGAGAATTTTCTAAGTGTCACAATATTCGAGTAATAGCATGCTAAAGTTTGCAGCCATTTTGCACTTTGGACCCTCAAGGGATCGATCCGGTTGAGCGTAGCTCAGAGCGATTCCACATGTTTCGGTGCAAAAGAGGACCATGCCTAGTGTAAAAATACCTATTCAGATGCGCTGGAGTAGTTATGTTGGTCAGACGAGTTGCAGAGCGAAAGTTGCACCACTTTGCAACTTTGCACTGCTTGAATTTGACACTTTTTCCATCAAGTGAAAATCCGCCGCCATGAGAAAACCACTCCAAGATAGCCAAAACCGAGAGAGGTTTTTCTAGAGGGGCCCAATTCCTTTTCGTAGGATCACACGAGAAGTTTCTAAGTATCACGGTATTTGAGTAATAGCATGTTGAAGTTTTCAACCATTTTGAACTTTGGACCCTTAAGGGATCGATCGGGTTGAACGTAGCTCAGAGCGATTCCACGTGTTTCAGTGTGAAAGAGGACCATGTCTAGTATAAACATACCTATTTGGATGTGTTGGAGTAGTTAGTTTGGTCAGATGAGTTGCAGAGCGAAAGTTACACCACTTTGCAACTTTGCACTGCTTGAATTTGACACTTTTTCCATCAAGCGAAAATCTACCACCACAAGAAAACCACTCCAAGATAGCCAAAATCGAGAGAGGTTTTTCTAGAGGGGCCAAACACCTTTCTATAGGATCAGACGAGAAGTTTCTAAGTGTCACGGTATCCGAGTAATAGCATGTTGAATTTTGAAGCCATTTTGCACTTTGGACCCTTAAGGGATCAATCCGGTTGAACATAGCTCGGAGCGATTCCATGTGTTTCGGTGCAAAAGAGGACCATGCCTAGTGTAAAAATACATATTCAAACATTTTGGAGCAGTTAGTTTGGTCAGACAAGTTACAAAGCGAAAGTTGCACCACTTTGCAACTTTGCACTGCTTGAATTTGACACTTTTTCCATCAAGTGAAAATCCAACGCCACAAGAAAACCACTCCAAGATAGCCAAAACCGAGAGGTTTTTCTAGAGGGGCCTAATGCCTTTCTGTAGGATCAGATGAGAAGTTTCTAAGTGTCATGGTATCCGAGTAATAGCATGTTTAAGTTTTCATCCATTTTGCACTTTGGACCCTTAAAGGATAGATCCGGTTGAACATAGCTCAGAGCGATTCCACGTGTTTCAGTGTGAAAGAGGACCATGCCTAGCGTAAACATACCTATTCCGACATGTTGGAACAGTCCATTTGGTCACACGAGTTGCATAAAAATGTGTACAAATTGTTTACATGACCTTTATATGACCTTTTTCACATTGTTTACATTTCAAAATTCAAAGTTTGCAAATTTTCCTACTCAAGGCATTTATAGAACAAGGTGCTACTACACCAAACATGAACTCCCACCTTACAATATTTGAGTATATCTCATTATGTAATTAAATCTTATTACAATGCCTCTGGCACTTCATTCTCTTAGATCTATTACAATGTCACTCATACATTCAAGATTCTCTTTAAATGTCTACATCATAGGTTCTCATTATGAGGTTAACTTCAAATGAGTAACTTGAGATTCCCTCGCTAAGATTCACATGCTCTCTTATAATGGCTTGAAATCAAAATTGAGATTTGTCAAAATCATCAAAATAAGTATGTTGCATTGCTTTTTTGGCTGAGATTCTCTTTGATGGCTCTTAAATCAACATTTTCTACAACGAAAGATCAATAACCCTTAGTAGTTTACTTACAAATATGCAAAGTAAAAGAGAAAAAGAAAGAGCATCCAAAATGGAAATGAAATAAAAATAGACGGAAGTCACTTACAGATGTTGCATGCAGGCATCAAAATAAGGATGTTGCATTTCTTTTTTGGTTGACATTCTCTTGGATGACTCATATATCTGCATTTTTTGCAAGGGGACACCAATCACTATAAAAGAAGATGATAGCATTGGCATCAAACAAATTAATGTGCATACAAGTATAAATTAATAAGAACCAATGTGCATATACTTACAAATTAATCCAACGAACCATCCAGGTCTGCTCTACTCTTTATTGTGTCAAGTATTGCCTCATGGTTAGACTCACGAACCTTCCATAACATCTTGTTCAAAGGTCTACCCCCATATTTGGTCAAATGAACATTGGATTCCACGACAAGGTTCGAGTAATGAAGAATCTTATGATGCATGTCAAAGTCCTGAAATAGCCAATGTTTAACACTTGAATGCGGGTACCTTCTAAGCCATGTTCCAGTAACCACAACTGAGCCTGTAGGGTATTCGATGTTTTCTCCATCTATAATTGGGGCCTCCAATTTCCTTTTGGTATCAACAGAACGACACAAGTAATAGTCTGTTCCCTCTTCATTATCTTCATCTGCAATAACTGCATAAACATGCCCTGCATTGATATGTGTAAAAAATCTCTTGAAATTTGTCAACATTACGAATATAGTACAAAGTAAGATAACGATATGGAATTTCAACAACTAAGAAAGTAGATATATCACCTGGTTGAACTAGATCTGATACGTGGTCAAAGTTGATCGATGATTCCATCTGTGTTAGTTCCAATGCTATCGGAGGGCGATACATGTGAAGTGGGCTAAGATAACTTGTGAACCATTTGTCAACCCACTCCCATGACTCATAATCATTCTAGGCTTGCATTGTACATGAAGAACAAAAGCATGCCACCTTTTGTGTATTGATACTCCATGAACCTACATTTGAGCTAAGGAAAGAGTGTATCTCACTCGATCCTATTAGTGTACAACAGTCTTCATATGGTGCAATGTTAGTATCATCCATCAATCGAAAAAATCTATGAACTAAAGATGTACCTTCATTACCTGGACCCATCAAAGCATTACACCACTCGACGATTGATTTTGCATCTGTCAACTTTGCACTATCTTTATACTTTAACTCTTCTTGTGCTAATGCTCTTTTCGTGCATGCTCATGCACCATCATGCTCCCCCTTTCCATGTCCGGTCTCACAATAGTTCCACATATTTTGAACACCTGTAATGACATGCATCCTGCACAACTAGTAGAACATGCACGAGTTCTTGAACTTTGTTGCATAGTTATCAAACCATATTATATGTTGATCGTATTCTATGCCCCTTTGAGCCAAACCATTGTAGAGCATCTAGAATCAACCTTGCACGAACTCTGGAGAATGTGTGTGATCATCACTAATGTAAAAGTGGTACTCCCTCAATACCTTCCTTTGCTCATCTGTACTATCAGATGCATGAATGAATGCTATGTGCACAAATATTGAAACTTGCGTGGAGTTGTAATACTATGATTGCACCTCATGTTGTGGTTGTAGAGTGTAGTTTCTGCAAAGTCAACCACAGATACTATGCTTCCAACTGGAAAGGTGTCCTTGCATAGCTTGAACTGTGTGTCAAACCATCGGGCTCTATGGGTATGCATTGCATACTCAGATAGTATACTATGACAAAATGTGGTCATAAATTGGTACGTTGGAGTCTTCTCAATAACCAAATCACACCTTTTTGCTTGAGATCCATATTTTGTAGACTATGCCACTATTTTATCCTTCCCAAACTCTACTAGTTTTTGTCCCACCTCATCTATGCTTTCCATATGTTGACATACTGGCATACACTGGAAGCCACCGCAACGCTCGCATGAACCATCCAAGCATGTTGTCCTATAGAATATCTGGCCATCCTCTATTTCACATAATTTTTTTGATAAGAACTCTCTTGAAGATTTTGGTGGGGTTTCTATGCCACAATCCTGCAAAACATCATTAGTATGCAAATCTAAACATATAGAACGATAAACATCATAATGGTTAGAAAACTCAATATGTAGTCTACAACAACAAGTAGTGCGTGTGTGATTTATCTTGACATAAAAAGGTTTAAGCATTTCAAAAAATCTTTGAGAAATACTAATCTAAGGATAATCATTTTCAAATTTCTGAAAAAATTGGGTTTGAGTCATATCCAAAAAATTCTTTGGATGTGGCTCACGATTCCGACTACCGATTCTCCTTCTTAGCACATCCCTTTGATTTAGAGATGGCCTTGTGTTATTCTTCCAATACTCTTCAATTAGTGTTCTCAAGGCTTGGACAACTTCTTTATCTTTTGTGACAGTCTCCTCGAGAATGCCCATAATTCATTTGTATCATTGCCCTCAATTCTTTGTCACCTTTGAATGGCTCTTGATAAAGTTTTTCTACTAATTCCCATTTGTTCACTAGTCTTTTTAAATAATATGAGCTCTCTTTTTTTGATAGCTTATGAAAGTCGATGTAATGACACGTTGGGTGGCATTACTATCCTTTGAGCATGAGGTCTTACCCACACTCTCATAAGCATCCATTAGATTCTTCACAATAGTGTCTTCACTCAATGCATTCGATGTTCTCAACCCAAGAGTCTTCATGATGTTCCTATACTTTACACCCCGCATCATTTCAACAAATAGTTGACATCTTGCAGTCTCATTTAGCCTTTCAAAGAATCATTCCCAAATCTTATCAGCATATCTTCTACAAGTGCATCTTGAAATCTTACCTTCCATGTACTGCAAAATCTCATCATCAATATTTATCAAATACTTTGGATTTCTACGCAAAATTCTAGATGGTGTTCTCCTAGGTGCATACATCTGAACATTAGGAAATTCATCAATATTTAATTGAGGTTGGCTAGATTGCATACCTTTGATCGAGGGTGGAGAAGAAGACATACCTTGAGGTTCACATGGGGATGATCGCATTCCTTCTTCGTCAATTCCGAGTGATGATGTACTCTCAACTTGAGATGTGTTGGATTTTGTCCAACAATATTCACTTGCGGTACATGGTGTCCCTCCATATTCACTTGCAGTAGATGGTGTTTGTCCATATTCACTTGTGCTAGATGGTATCCCTCCATATTCACTTGTAGTAGATGGTGTATGTCCATATTCACTTGTGCTAGATGGTGTCCCTCCATATTCATTTGTGCTTAATGGTGTCCCTTCATATTCACTTGTCGTAGAGGGTGTGTCTCCAACTACGATATCTGAATCTGTCTTACGACGATGCTTTCGCATTTGTGCCTATTGTGTTGTCAATTCCCATTCTCTTTTTGATGGTTGAGGTTCCTCTACAATCAGGTTGTTTTCATCAATCATTTCCAATTTCTTCTTTTCATGATATGCCACCACTCAAACTCTCTCCTTTTCTTTCAAGGTTACGTTCTCTTCGTCTGTTAGTTTCCTCTTTGTCTTTTTCTTCGACATGGCGGATTATTTTATCTTTACCATGCTAATGAGATGAATATTAGTTCCTAAAAAATTTATCCATTCAAGTTAATTGAAAAATATGTCATTGAAGGCTTCATTTAAATAATACTTACAATCATCGTGTACATAAGTTAACCTAACATGTAGACAAATGTATACAAACTATGGAAGCACTAGGTTGGCCAGAGCACATTTCTAACTAAAAGTGAATAGCCATGATGGTGATTGTGAAAACTAATGAGTGAATGGCATTGTGAGTGTTTGATAAGTTTTTGGTGTAGGAGCACCTTGACAATTTATGCTTCCATTTTGAAATTTGATTCAATTTTGGGTATCTTCATGTTGTAAGAGGGTCATTAAAGACATTTTCCATGTACCAGTTCTATGAGCTTTCAAAGGTGGTTTTTTGTTAGTTATAGGAATTGGGGGGAGTTGGTTGTCATTGAAAAATTTTTAAACAACCTCCATTGGCTCGAAGGGAGGATTTTTGTTCATTTTGAAATCCATTTTTTTGATAAAAAAATGCTCTTTTGCAGAAATTCACTATTTTTTTTGCACTTTCATGCACTTGTACACATCTATACATCCTCCCCTTGATAGAAAACTAATATAATATTGTAGGAACATTTCTTAACTCTCTAATGCATCAGTTCTAAGGGCTTAACATTACGTTTTAAGGGACCAATTGACAATTTTTTGAAACTGCTCATTTCAAGCCAGTCAAGGGTTTGAGTAGGATTTAATTATCAAATGACCATCCCACCTACTGTTACGACTTGTTTCTCAATGGGATGGCATGTAAATTGTTAGAGTATGGTCTTTTATTGTTGAACATGCCTTGGAATGAAACTAATGACAATAGGATGGGGTTCTTAGCTCAAACAAGCACTTTCCCATGAGAATTTGAGGAACCAAGGAGCGATTTTGAAAAAGTGTTGAAGGAGTGGTCTATGTAATGAAATTTTGACCTTGTGCAGGGTATTTTGAAGATGTTTGATTCTTTGGAATGGTCTAGGAAGGCCCGGGTATAAGAATTTCTATAAACCCTCCCTCTTTGCATTGAAAAATGGAGGTTTTGTATTGGAAGCCTAGTTGAGTGGGTAAGGTCCTAAGACCTAGAAATTATCTTGTTTTGGGACCTAATTAAAGACTTTTTTTGGGTTTGGAAGTCTGATGTGAAGATCTAAGGTTAGTTCCTTTGTAAAATTGGCCTACTTGGAGGCCAAAAATAGTGAAAAGGTCAGTTTTCTTAAATTTGTCCCAAAGGAGTCATGTTTCCTCTAACTCTGCATCAAAAATGAGTATCACAGTTTGAAGTGTGTGCATGGTTTGGGAGATACATGTGACATTTTGCAGATGCTTTGCTACTAGTTCTAATTTTTTGATGAAAAGATGATTGAGTTTGTGTGTTGATCTTCTTCAATTTAAGTTAGGGTCAGAAGTACCCTTGATGATTTGTGGATCCTGATAGATGCTTTGCATCAAGATTAAAATGGTAATTGGCAAGTGTATATAATTGTGTATATAATGGTAATTTAAAATGTGCATTGACAACCTAAAGTTATAATGAAAAAGAAAAATCAAAGCAAGCCATAATAGAATGAAAGAAAATGTGTAAAGACTTCACATACCTTAAAAACCAGACTTTCAAATGGAGGAGTTCAACCCAATTATGTAGCCTTAACTTCTTCTTTCTTCAAACTCCACAACAATTTGACTTTTTCAAAAGCTTGTTCCATTACACACTTCAATTGTATATCAGTTTTCAATGGAATTCAAACTTCAATTGATATTATATGTCTTTCAACATGGAAACTTTTCTATTTCATGCAAAGGTGGTAAAAAGATCATGGAAAAGGTGATGGAATGTGAAAAATATGCTTGCACACTTCACAACATTGTCAAAAAGATTTTTTTTGTCGGAGCACATGCAAAACCAGGGGAATATGCAGATTGTGGGCCTTCAAATCATGGGTATATCAAAATTTTTACCGTTTTAGTGGAGTAAAAAATGTGCTTGCATTATAACGTGCTCGCGTTATGTGAAATTTTGTTTTCTTAGTATATTTCTGAGAGTGGGAGGGAGAGAGGGGGAGAGTGGGAGATAGAGAGCGATGGAGAAGGGGAGAGTGGGAGAAAGAGAGAGTGGGAGGGAGAGAGGGGGAGAGTGGTAGATAGAGGAGGGAGGGAGGGGGAGGAGGGAGAGTGGGAGAAGGGGAGAGGCGAAGAGTGGGAGACTGAGAGAATGGGATATAGAGAAGGAGGGAGAGAAGGATATAGAGAAGGAGGGAGAGTAGGAGATAGAGAGGGAGGGAGAGAGGGGGAGAGTGGGAGAAGGGGAGAAGCAGAGAGTGAGAGACAAAGAGAGTGGGAGAGAGTGGGAGATAGAGAGGGAGGGAGACAGGGTGAGAGTGGGAGAAAGATAGAGTGGCAGAGAGTGGGGGAGAATGGGAGAAGGGGAGAGTGGTAGAGAGGGAGAGTGGGAGGGAGAGAGGGGGACAGTGGGAGATAGAGAGGGAGGGAGAGAGGGGCAGAGTGGGAGAAGGGGAGAAGCAGAGAGTGGGAGATCGAGAGAGTGGGAGAGAGTGGGAGATAGAGAGGGAGGGAGAGAGGGTGAGAGTGGGAGAAAGATAGAGTGGGAGAGAGTGGGGGAGAGTGGGAGAAGGGGAGAGTGGGAGGGAGAGATGGGGAGAGTGGGAGATAGAGAGGGAGGGGGAGAGTGGGAGAAGGGGAGAAGCAGAGAGTGGGAGACCGAGAGAGTCAGAGAGAGTGGGAGATAGACATCAACCCCTATACCCTCTTAATCCCTCAACCCTTAACCCTCAACCCTTCAAATTTAATCCTTCAACCCCTATACCCTCTTAATCCCTCAACCCTCAACCCTCAACCCTTAAAACCTAATCCCTCACCCCCTATACCCTCTTAATCCCTCAACCCTTAAACCCTAATCCCTCAACCCCTATAACCTCTTAAACCCTCAACCCTTAAACCCTATACCCTCTTAATCCCTCAACCTTCAACCCTCAACCCTTTAACCTTAATCCCTCAACCCCTATACCCTCTTAATCCCTCAACCCTCAACCATCAACCCTTAAACCCTAATCCCTCAACCCCTATACCCTCTTAATCCCTCAACCCTCAACCCTCAACCCTCAACCCTTAACCCTTAAACCCTAATCCCTCATTCCCTATACCTTCTTAATCCCTCAACCCTTAAACCCTAATCCCTCAAACCCTCAACCCCTAAACCCTAATCCCCTATACCCTTTTAATCCATCAACCCTCAATCCTAGACCCTTAAACCCTAATCCGTCAACCCTTATACCCTCATAATTCGTCAACCCTCGACCCTCAATCCTCAGCCCTTAAACCCTAATCCATTAGCCCCTATACCCTATTAATCCCTCAACCCTAAACCCTAAACCTCAACCCTTCAACCCTAATCTCTCAGTCCCTACACCCTCTTAATCCCTCAGCCCTCAACCCTT